>JABFFI010001120.1:0-13473 GCA_013623725.1 Fusarium robinianum | reverse complement strand
AAGGGGGGGGGAAAGAGCGAAGGGGTGGATGGCGAAAGGGGAAAGCCGATGGATGAGAACGGGAGGGTGTAGGTGAAAGAGTCATTCAAGACAAGCCAACCTTGCCCCCAAAGCTGACACCTCTTCCAGGTTCCCAGAGTTGGGAGAGTTGGGGGGGTGGTCCCTTGTGACGCTAGAAAAGGAATGTCCATGTTTCTTTGCTTTCGCTGGAGAGATGGCCGAGAAGTGGGAGATGTGGGAGAGGTGGGAGAGGTGCGGGCCCTCCGCCGGCCGGGGATTGTCCCGAAAGGGGGAGGACTTGACGCCGTCCGGGGAATCAAGGTTGAACGTCGGGAAAAGGAATAGAATACCTAATCTAATAGAGTTGCCATTTTTGAAGTCTCACTTGAGTCGTGCGCAGGCACCCGGGAATCTCACGTGGGAGATGGATGATGCGAAGCTTGTGTCCAGAAGAGGTCATCAGCGCTGTCAACTGTGCAAGACTATTGGATGCCATCGTCAACGGCGACGTCGAACCGGTGTCGGTGATGGAGGTTCCTGTGACTTGACGGGAGTTTCCATCGCTCCCATGCCACCGGACTCTGGATCCTACGACTAAGTAGTTTAGTCCCGGCAAGTCGAGTCGGTCTTATTCTTCTCCTCTCATCAACGGAGGATGGTTGCGAACATGCCGGACCGACATCATCCATCCCCCCTCTCCCCTCTTCCACCGGCTTCTCATCTCGGGATAGAAAGCTCGAATCGAGCTGCCCCGAAAGATCCAGGGCGAATAGAGTAGGATAGCGGCCGACCTCCGTGACTCCCTCCACCCTCCCTCCTACTTGCTATCCTTATTGCGGTTCAGACGCTCGGCAAACGGACCGACCAACCACCGAGTCCCTGGGCTCCTCTCCGAGAAATGTCCACCCCGGCGGAGTAGTGAGTGTGGTACATTCGATACCAGACCGAAATACCTGACTGGGTTCAGCACCGAGCAACGCCCGGGGAGAGGCCGGGGAGGAGAAGGGGGGGACCGCCAACCCGGGAGGGCATGAATCTCATGGTGAAGCGAGATGGAGAATCACCAACAACGTGGGGCGTTGGAGTTTTTTTTCTCTCATACTGTTGATGCCCAACCGTGACCGTTTTCTTCACTTTTAGAGTTTGCAAGGTTCGAAAAGAGAGCGACAGGGGGGGCAGTATGATACGCACTTTCCAGCACTGTAGATCATTGGCAATGCGCCCCAGACTGCACAGTATTAAGAGCTGGAGGTCAATGCTCTCTTGCCCTGGGTCCTCCCATTGTGGGGATATAGGTGAGATTGGATTGGACTGTTCCGGGTATTCTCTTTTCCCACGATGCCACTCTCTGAATTGCCGCAACCAACCCTCCCTCTTGGTACTCCTCCTTCGTCTGTACCTAGAAAACGCCCCCCCTCTGGCTATTTGTCAATTGCAACAACCCACCGTCGTCTGCCAAGCAGGCATAAGGTAACAAGAAAACACCTCTCTTGCTACTAGTCAAAGGGCGCCCCCCCCCTAAAAATCAAACACGCGTGATCAGAAAGGGTTTGACGGGTGCATCCAAGATGACGTGCCTGCCATTGTGATGCCTGGATCCACGCGCGGGAGAAGGCTTCTGGAAACGATTTGGGATGGCGGTGATTGGTTCGTCTCAGAGCTTGCACACACACAAATTCAGTGGTGGGCAGCCACGGCAAAAACGAACGCAGGCAGAGGGTACGGAGGTACCTATTCGAAAGAGTGTGCACCCTCCAATTTACCCGCCAGTGATGTGCCTGATGGAGGTAGGCTTTAATCCAATAGCAGCCATGTCTACCATCGCGACTCATGACCGTGACGAGACGCCTCAGATCCCCCAGGAATATACATCCGGACCATAATCATCAATCTCGGGCCCAAACCCCGAGGCTGAAAATACACCACGTCAAACAAACAACGCGAATCGTCCGATGCCCCGCGACGCCAACCACGCGCACACTCATCAGTCTTACCATGCTTACAGCCCAACGTCGCACAAACCAGAGCGCTTCCACTCCGCGCCAGCTCAAAACAATGGAAAATCGTAGCATCTTCCCTCCCCCTCCCGCCCCTTCCCTCATGCGTTTTACCCGCACGCCACAACGCAATGCCAGGCGCGTGATGCGCCGCCGCGCTCTGCGGATCCCAGGGCAGACTTTACCTTACGAATATGGAAACTCCGGCGGTTCATCACCCGAGACACACAAACAAAAACACGACGAGTGATGGTCGCCCTCCCCCCCAGATTATGACGTAGACTTTCCCACCCCGCGGCAATAAACCCACAGATCTCGATGCCCGTGTCGATTGATGTATGGATGGATGGCCCGGTTCGATGCCACGGCGTTTCGACGTCAACACCACCTGTCCGATATCGAGGGAAGAGCCGCTGAGATTGAGATTGGCAGCCTTGCAGCGGTGACGTCTTTTTTTTTTTTTGGGATCAGCGGGAGTGAATCAATCAGTTGACGCTCGATCTC
The DNA here is from genome assembly GCA_013623725.1 of Fusarium robinianum. Lineage (NCBI taxonomy): Eukaryota > Fungi > Ascomycota > Sordariomycetes > Hypocreales > Nectriaceae > Fusarium > Fusarium robinianum. The sequence continues at coordinate 10,972 of JABFFI010001120.1, read as the reverse complement.
GACGATAATCGAGACGATTGTCGAGACATCGTTCACGCCACCTCCACAGCGGGCACTAGTGAGTTGTAGATATTCAAGGAAAGAAAGACAAGAAACATATGTCCCGAATGTACAAGAGAAATCATGAAAATAACAGTAAAAGAAATCATGTTTTCTTGCTCGGAACTTGACCGTCTCTTTCAGCCAAACGGTGCACGCCCGCGCACGAACACGTCGACACCTCAACAACCACTGCAGCCCGCTGTCCACTCCTCGTGGCCGTCCCGTCGTCCCGTCTCCCAAAATGTCGGTGTGTAAGCCGAACCATCAGTGCAAAGTGGCCAACAAAGGACAACGACCAACCAAGCAAGCAAGCAGCGAAACAAGTCACAGGGAAAGTCAGACGGTGACAGGTGAATTAATTCATCAATTATTACTGCGAGTTTCAGCTTCTCTTATCCGCAGCCTGACAGGCCTCCCCAGCCACAGGGCTGCGCTGCAGCACCCTCTCTCTCCCTGCTTACCTATTAAGCCGCGTTGAGCAACTCCTGTGTCAATGTATGTATGTAAGTATCTATGTAACCGTCCGATACTGGCTCCTTCATCCCGTCGAGCAAGTACCAGATAAAAAGGAAATCTGGCGTGATGCACACAGGATAAACGGGAGCGCGGAAACAGTTGCACAACATCCGGGAATGTACAGACCTAGTCGGTGATGTATTCCTGCCCTGCTACATAATACAGCTCATGAATATTCATCCTGCAGATGGGTTGAAGCGCATCTCAGAAACGTTCCACCGGCACCGGGACCTGGTTAGTCAACAGGGTGCCCAGCCAAATGTCATCATCGCCATCGACCACACCCTCCGAAACTTCTTCGTCGACCAGTCCGCCGCCCCCTTCCCCCTCTCCGCGATTTCTCGAGCGGAACCGCAACTCACTGGCGCGCCTCTCCCCCAGACCCTAGCGGGAACCCCGGCCGGGGATCGATCCGGTAGTTAAAAGTTTAAAAATATTGATTTTTTTATAAAAAAAAAATACAAGATAAATTAATATTCTGGGGAATGAATTCCAACAGGGCAACCATCTTGGTGGTTTTTATTTTATTTTACGGATACTTGTTTTTAATTATTCTTTCCCACCTCAGAGGAGCCATTCGTTGACCCGGGTGAGCGGGGCGGCCAAGTTCCATGCTTCCCTGCCTGGCAAGATCAACATCGACGGGAGTCTAAAAGAAACCGGCTCTTCTATTGCTTTTGTGCCAAGCTCAAGTGAGAAAGCCTGCCAGGCCACGAGGAATTCATCGTCAGCCATGAATGAAAGAAGCTTCCACCTCAGCTCCCGCCCAGGAAGCTTGATCGTGGTCACAGGATCTACAGCTTTTTTTTTCTCACTCGCCTTTCTCGAGCCCTATGAGCCCGTGACACTCCCTCACTGTTTCTCCTGACTTGTCAAGCCAGTCAGTTCCCTCGCTCGCGTGCCGTTCTCTACTTTTTAAGATTCATGGGCATTCCGTTCGATTCGCAGGACCCCGTGGTAGCCTTGCGTCGCGAAAAGCCGCCGCCGCACACCAGTGGAAAACCCTCACTCCCTGACTGGTTGGTTGCGCGATATACATAGCCAGGAATTAGCCCCAAACACCTGCTTCCAATCCCCGGATCTCTCGCATCTTACAAAACTGTACATGGCTTGGCAGGTACTCTACATAGCCGGGGGAAGAGGACCCGGGAATGGATGACAAAACACTTACATGGCAAGTAAACACGCCGGTCGGCATGACAGGCATCGTTTCGGACCCTTGACCGCGCGGAGAGGCGCATCCGCTTCGGGGATTAAAGGAAATGTAAAGATTTTTTTTTTTCTCTTCTCCGCGATCTGTTTGGCGGCTAAGTAGAAACCCGTTTCGGCGGTCTAGCGATATAAATCGCTAAAGCGGTGAAAGGGACACAGGCAGGCAAGACGTTGCATCCAACTCGCTTCGCGTTCCTCCCCGGTCAAGGAACGGTCAACGGCATGCCATGCTTCCGCTTCCGCTTCCGCTTCCCGGCTTCCAGACACACACAGACACAGACTCACGGACTCTCACACGCCCCCCTCAACGTCAATGCCGCTGTTCCCAGAGTAAAAAAGATGAACGAGATCAAAAAGAAGAAGACCCCTGCTGCACGTCTCCTGTACGCACGCACACCCTTTTCTCTCTAGGGCCGCAGACGTGCGCCCGCCGCATCATCATCCTCATCATGGGGGCAGAAGGAAGACTGGAAAACCCCAGATTTCCAAACGGGCGGCGGGCGGCACTGGATCCTTCCCCCAGACGCCCGAGCCAGCCCTCGGTCCCGCGGAGCATGGCAGACGAGCGCGGGGCCCCACCCCGCCGGACGGACAGGGAGCGCCGTTTTCTGTACTCACGGCAAGAAGTGAGTGAGTGAGTTTCCTTCCTCCTCGGTTCCGACATGTCCCGAGCCGGTTGGTGCCGGATGAAAAGATTGAAAGCTCAAGTGACTGATGACGCTTTTCCCTGCGAGTCCTAGGGATGCATTGCAGTTTGCAGGCGCATGCAGGGAACTGTGTAAGGTTGTTGTGGTTGTTCTTTTTTCTTTTCTTCTTCTCCGGTTGTGTGGTTAATAATAAGATGCTCACATCTGATAACTTGGGTATCAATCACCGGGATCACAGCTTTGACAGCAATGACAAAGCACAAGGGCAACAAAAAAAACCGGGATTCACTCCTCTGGGTTGAATAATCGAAACAACAATTCGCTGTCACTTGTCAATCAGTCATTCATCTCAACACCCAAGGGTCCTCCTCTCCACAGAAAGCCGACACTTCTCCAGCCCCTAGAACATGCAGGGTCTTCCTTCCCATCTTCGGCTTCCTCTGGCCTTCCTCCGAGTTCCCGATCGGTAATCGAACTGTTCTGATTTGGTTTATTCCCAAGCTTTCCCAACATTATTCCCGCTCCCATACATGCATTTTTTCCCCCTCGGGGGCTGTTCCACCGTCCTGCCGAACATAATGCCTCTATTTACCCGGGCTGCGCGCCAGTTAGTATTAGCCTAAGAGAGCAAGCGCGCCTCTTGTGCTACTATACGTACGTACGGCAGAAGAGAAAAGAAAGAAAAGAGAAAAGAAAAAAATTGAAAAAAGACCCGGTAGCCGCGTCAATCAAGGCAAGGCTAGATCCGGCTGTAGAGAAAAGGAAGCAAAGGGAAACCAAAGCCGAGCAGTCCATAGGTACGCGGCCTCTTCCCCCTTCAATTACCCCAGCCTCAGGACGCCACAGGGAACACACAGACTCACACGCCCCTCCCCTGGCCACTCTAGCTAGCGCTCTTTTCTGATGCCGCAGGGGGAGGAAGGGAAAACCGGGGGTAAGAAAAGAGAGGAGGATAAGCGTAAATGGATTTGAAATGAGAACTTAGATACAAGTTGAAATCAGGACTGAGCTTCAAGTCCCGAGGTCCCGAGTCCAGAATTGGAACTAGCTGGTTGTAAAGTTTCTGTCCCAGAACCAGATGATATCTCGGCTAAGTAAGTGGTGGTTTTGTATACTCGACTCGACTTGAAAGCCGCGTATTGGACGTCACCAGCGCCTTGGGTCACCAGATTATTTCTCCCCCAACAGCCCTATGATCTGGTCTCATATCGGGCCTCGGCCTCGTCCCCCGCACGGCTGCCACCCCTCATCCTCGGTCAGGCTTGGGGGGGAAAGATGGTCGGCAAATCGTAAGGTGAAGCTGTAAAGACATCATCATTTTGGCGTTGGTTTTTGGCCGTTGGAGGTCTGGGCTCTTCGATCGTGAAGGCTAGAGGTTTTAGAGTGACCGGTCCGTCAGCACTGCTAGACAAGCTACTTTTAAACAATGGAACCGCATCATGCGGGGTGAGGACACATTGAGTTAATCGAACATGTTGAACAAGCTTCGTCCTGTGTTGCTTCGTACGTTGGCTGACGTTAGTTTCCAAGACACCATCCATTGACATCTAAAATTGACATCTAAACGGTAGGGAGTAAACGTCGCTCAAAGCAGTTGACGAAGGTAAACTGAGCCGAAGTCGGAAGGTCGTCGTATCATTGGCCTCTGACCAACAGAAATCCAACAAAAAAGCAATTCCGAGAAACCGACTCCTAGGCACCACCCAGTTGCCACCCCTCATCCTCCGTGTGACCTGTTTTCTTTTTTTCTTTTCTTTTTTTTCCCCCTTCTTTTCTTTTTCCCTGTGCCTCCGCCGCAAGGGCGGGGACTTGTCCGAGATGCCGGGTTTTCCACCCTCACGGGGGTCCCTCACGCGGGCAACCCAGAGGCGACAACTCCGCTCGGAGAGGGGGGTCTGGACGGTATGTAGGTATCACGTTGTCTCTTTCTCTCCGACGCCGCAACGTTGGACCGACCGGAAGTGCGAGGGAATCCGGGGGAGGGTCCACGGGGAGATGGGGGCCGAGGAAGAGGGATATTGTTTTCGGGGGGTGTAGACGCGGTTGACGCGAAAAGGGAAATACATAATTAAAACGTGGTCGATGCGGGAGACTACAGTGAACGAAAGATGGACGATCGCGAGGCAACAGGCATCAACAAACACACTCACTCACTCACGGTGCAACTCAAAGCAGGATTCCCAAAGCAGGCAATTCCGAGCTTCCCCAGGAAAAGCCAAAAGAGGAGAGGCGTCGTTGTCTCTTTCCGAGTCCCTCTCTCTCTGAGAAGGGGAGAGAAAAAAGAGGGGGACCCTTCGCCCCACACAGTCGGTCCCGGCAGTGCGTATTTGGGGAGATCGTAGAGACAAGTGGGCGGGAGGAGGGAGGGGGGGGGCGTGGTAAAAACAGCCAGGATAGGAAATTATTTTATTCCGCCTGAGTTGTAAGAAAAATTCATTCATTCTTCACAAAAAAAAGATTGCTCCGTAAAAACAGCCTAATGGGCGGATATCGAAAGGACGCTAGGATCTATGGCATTTCTTTTTTATTTTAGTTTTTTATTGTATTTTTGGGGGGAGGGAATTCAAAGATTCCCTTGTTACCTTGTTGCGACTCGCACTGAATTGCTTCGTCGAAACTTGTTTGCCTTGCATCATCATCATCATCTTTTTTTTCTCCGCGTGCCACCACACACACCACCTTACCTACACGCACACACACACGCACACACACACACACACACACCGAGAGCGGCGTTCCTGTGTCTCCAAGAAAAGTGGCGGCGGAGAGACTTCAGCCCAGACAAGGGGGGGATGGGGAGGAGGAGGTCAGAGAGCAAGACATCTCCATCATCCATTAACAAGCCTTGCAAAGGAGAGAGAGGAGGGGGGAGACCCAAAAGAGAAAGGGAAGAAAAAAAAAACAAGAAAAAGAGAGACGCCCCCCTGTGTTCAGTGCGGCTCCGCAGTGAGTACGCTCCACAATCCTGCCGCCGCCATCCGCAGTGGACGTCCCTCTTCTGAGTCGTGCTTGCCCTACCCTCCTTCGGGGAGCCTATAGCAGACGGCGCAATGGTAAGGGAATGATGGTTTGAAGGAGGAGGAGGAGGAGGAGGAGGAGTTCATGAGCACCAGGTGTCTGGAATTGTTTGGATGACGGGGAGGCCGAGGGCTAGAACACCACATGGGAATCGGGGGTATGCTCTCGCGTGTCAGTTCAATCCTGGAGAAGCTGAACTGAAAGTGTGTGTAGGTATGTGTGTGTGTATGAAATCCATCAGGTACAAGAGCATGCAAAAAAAAATACGGGGTAACGTCGATTGAATTTCTCGGTCGCAGATGCTAGTCAGATGATGAATACCACGTCTTGGGTTACTTCGATCAGATGCCAAAAAAAAAAAATCACAGACCCATGCTCAGTCAGGTACGAGGACACAAAAAAAAGAGTATGTAATCATCATGCCGTGCAATGCCCGTGACGACTTACAAAACAATGACGAGCAGATACTATTAGACACGGCACGGCAAAGGACCAAGCAAAAAAAAAAAAAGAGCCCGCCCTGCCGTCCGTCCCATCTGAGATTGTCGAGCCGCGCGCGGGTTTGTGTGGTTGGTTTTTTGTTTTTGGTTCACCCAGGAACACGTCCCGATTGCTCAAAGCGATGCCAGCCGCAACAACTTTGGTAGACTAGACACTCCCTCGTATGTGAATAAGCAGACGCCCCCCCGTCTCAGAGCAGGTACCAAGACCCAGGGAACAGGAAAGTAAAAAAGAGAGATCTCGGGGGACGGGACAGAGTGGAGAGAGGGAGAGAGACAAGGGGGGGGATTCAAAAAGAATTAATTGAAACGGAATAAGACGAAGGAAAAAATCAATAAATGAAATAAAATACATGATAAAAAATACTCCGAATCCAACAATCCAGATTCATTAGCCTCAACCTCAAAGGATTGGTTGACATCCATGACAATCTTCGTCGTTTTCCGTTCCCATGTGAAATCTCCCCTCTACCTACCTACCTACTCCTACCCGCCAATGCGATCCAACAGCTCGTAACTCACATCAATGAGCAAAGGAAAATCCCTCGACACATGGGAAGGAACCCCCATCATCTAGTCTAGCCCACGTTCCAGAGCGGCCTTTCTCTCTCTCCTCTCTCCTCTCTCTCGCCAGGTTATTCTTTGCGTAAAAGGCTTGCTAGTTTAGCAGCGGGTATTCTTGCGTAAAAGGAAGCTAGGCAGGCTCTCTTCTGCTTTTACGGCTTAGAGCTCCCGAAGTCACTTCCCAACGAATATTCGGGCTGAGCGAGGTGTTTTGCTTGCTTGCTTGCTTGCTTGCTTGCTTGCTCCCGTTATGGTGCGCAGTAGGTATGTAACATTACTCCATCCATGAGAACCTGGAAGCTCCCCTCCTTTCCAGCTCGTGTAGTCCGTATCCCTGGATGGATCCCAACAAACCAAGAAAAAAAAAAACCAAGACGATGAACCAAAGTCTCCTACCAACCTATCTACAACTACCTACCTACCTAGGTAAGTAAAGAACGCACGCATCCTCACCGCCCAGTCACCGCGCGCGCCCACCGGACCGACGAACCAACGGAATTTCTCGCGTCTATTCCCGCTCGCTCTCAGTTCACGTCGGCGCCTCTCTCTTTGACCGCTCCAAGTACTTTTCCGCCCCAATCGGTTGGAAAAAAAAGAGGATGGAGTCATCATTTACGTACGACCTTTATGCATCATCATCCCATAGCCGCAGAGTGCGAGAGAAAAAAAAAATAACAATACCCCAAGTGACTCACCAAACAAGCACTTGCATTGGATCTTTAGGTAGTAGGTAGCTGTTGAGAGAGAAAAAATCTCTGCACATGTGAAGCAAGAGTTTTTTTTCTTTCACTCCCGACCCTTGCCTCTTTCTCTGTTAGAGACCATGACGCGAAGAGGCTGTTGATACCCAATAATGGATGGAGTCCAATTTTTTTCTTCTCTCGGATCCATGATGGGTTGGTTCCAAGGCTGGTTTCCATGCCTGTCCCGGCCCTCTCCAGTACCTTGCAATTGATGAATTGTCTGGCATGTGCTTTTCCCTGATCACGGGCCTTGCAAGGCCTGCGCTCTCCTCTGCAACCCACACCCCAAGTTGTTTGTTGTCCAAGCCTCTCAGCGCCCGTCGCTTCAGCTTGCTACCTCGGGCTTGTCTGCCTATGATCATCCATGCGCGTCATCTCCCAATCGTTACATCCCAGGAACACCGAGGTGACTTCTGACAGCTCGTAAAATGCTACATTCACTCAAGGCACAATCGCGTCTTTAACTTGTAAAGTGAATTTTATTCATGTTTTTTGGGGGGGCATATGCTTCTGCTCTCAATCGACAATCGCCGTTTTTTGTGAGTTTTTTTTTGGGCGGCTCCTCGAATTGCATCGTTTTGTCTTCTTCCCCTTCTTTTTTCCCCTTGCGAGCGCTGACTCTTCCCATCTCCACCAAAACCAGTCCACGGGACCTCCATCCCCAGCCTCCGTTCTCCGTCTCTCTTGTCGTGCGCTGCTTTTCTCCGCCCCTCCACTTTTCCCTTCGCCTCGCTCGTGCTTTCGCTCGTGAGAAATGGAAATCAATGACCGTATCCGTAATTTGCTGGTCCATGCCCTGCGCCCTAAACACTCGGGCACCATTGGTGTCCTTCCTAAGGTTGCCCTCAGCGCTTCCTCGTCTTCCCAGGTAATACTAGAGTACACAATATCGGTTGCCCGCCTGAGCTCGCCATGTTGAAGTGAAAAACAAAGTAATCCCATGAAAACGTCCGGGCCAATCGCGGCCAACAAAATAAAATAAAAAACAAAGGCCATGGTATCATACGTTAATAACGCCGCCATGATGTGCATGCAAACAAAACAAACGATAAAAAAGTCCTGGAAAAAATCGACGCGACTCGATATCATGCTGCAAGCCCCAAGCCTGCGCCTGATTAATCCGAGTTCTGTAAGCAACAAAAACGCTCAAATGCTTCGTGTGATGCCGTCTCATGCGCCGTCCAAATGTACACGGCAGGCCTCTTGGGGTCCTGCCAGATGAGATCCGCTTCGATAGGGTATAAGCTGTTCGTATCTTGTGGTTGCTGCGTCGGTGGGTATCTTGAATAGATTTCTGTAGTCGCCCTTTTCTACCAGTCATTTACCAGCCCTTGGAGTGATACCCGTTGCTGGCCTCCTTGGAAAAGTACTGGTTCCAGCTGCTGGCGTTGGCGTCCTCGGTCTTCTTCAAGCACGGCTTCTCGGGATACTGCCTAAGATTCGCGACGTCGTGCGAAGTGTGGCGCCGCTTAAGCACTGCGTTGGCTGTCGACGACTTTTGTTGTCGCTCCCAGAGAAGGTGGCGGCGAAGAGACTCGGTAAGCTCGGTGGCGAGCATGTTGCGGCGCGTGGTCCGGGGTGAAAGGGCCGCCTGCGCGTGCACCTGGCTGGGTCCAGCCATGATGGGCAGGGCATTAGACCGCGTCGCCTCGTGGATGGGCTTCAGGCCGGGACCGCGCATGCCCTTCATCATCAAGGGCGCCTCGTCCGACTCATTGGGCGACGCTCCCATCGAGGGACCGTGGTGCGCCGCACGGGATCGGGGAATGGCAGAGGTAGACTGTGAGGCGTGGTTGCCCAGGGCCCGAGAGCGGTCGTTCTGTGCCAGCATGAGAGTGATGAGGGATCGACGCGAGGTAAGGTTGGGCTTGGAGTCAACCCGCTGGAAGAACTTGTCGTCCATGCTGGACTTGTTGCTGTCCTCGATGGAGTCTTCCCAGTCAGAAGAGTCATCATCGTCATCAATGGCGCTCTCGTCAATGTAGTCGGTGTCAGAGTCGATAGCAGCCTCGTCGTCAATCGCACTCTCGTCATTGATAGTGTGGGTCATGACAACGTTGGCAAATGAGGTCTGCTTCCTCCGCGGCGACATCATTGAGCTGGGACGCGATGAGGCGAGGGCGCTCTTCAGGGAGCCGTCCTCTTCGGACGAGCCACCGATCTGGAACATGGGCTTCTTCATGATGGGCATGATGGGCTTGCCGTTGTCGAGGCTCTGCTCCTGCTCGCTGGAGGAGCAGGATCCGCCAAGCGCAAACCTGGCCGGCTGCTTCTTAGACTGCACGTGCTTGGGGGCGGGTGAGGATGTGGGCTCGGGGATCATGTCCACTGAGGATCCAGCTGCACTCGAGATGGTTCGGGGAATGGGCATCTGGGAAGGAGAGAAGCCGCGGACAACGGTGGTTCGGGAGGTGGTCTGGGGAGAGGGCAGCGGCGAGGCTTCCGAGGCCTCAAGAATGGACTTGGAGGGAGACTGCGACTCGGTGGTTGTAGAGCCAGACCGCTCGAAAGGTGAAGGGATGGGGGCGGATTCCTTCTCGACGATGGCGACGGGTGAGGTGGTGATGGGCGCTGACAGAGGGCCCTTGTCCTTGACGATGGAGACAATCATCTTCTCAAAGTCGTCAGAGCTGATGTGTCGCTCCCGCTTACTTCGGCTGCTGGTGCACGAGTCCTGGCGGCGAATCCGAGGACGGGCGATCTCGAGGGGGGCTGAGACGGAAGTGAAGTCGACGGCCTCTTCGTCGGCGAGAGACTCGACACTGCCAGAGAGCTGGGGTAGATCGGGGATCCGGCTCTCTGTGGGGATGTCTTGGGGAAGAGTTGGTGTGCTAGTGGCTGTCTTGCGCTCGTTGTCGACGACAAAGGTCTCCCTTTGCCAGAGTCGCCAGCTGAGATTCTCTAGTCTGCGGCCTTGCTCGACAGAGTCTGCGCATCGAGAAAATACTGTTTTCGTTGGTCAGCGTCGAGGGCCAAGGGCAACCAGCTGGCCAGGCGTTGGGTGACTTACCAGTCCACATGCTGTAGAGATTGGCGGGATTGCCAGTGTCAACCTTGTGGATGACATTTGCATCCACCGTCAGAACGTGAGTATCCAGTCGATAGGGCATGTTGGGCATTAAGACCTGTCGATTGCCTCGATCAGGGGTTGTGAGATGACTGAAGGGAGTGGTGGACGACGTGTTGGAGGCGATGATAGTGAAGCGGTACAAGTCGATTCAGCGGAGGGATCAAGTCGGCGATTAGTGTAAGTAGCCGACAATGCGCCAAAGCGTCGAGACTGATTGTGTCGAAAGGGTTCGCAGACAGTAAGGTTAAGCTCGTTGTGTTGGTGAACTTGTTGGTTCTGCGTTGGATTCCTTTGGGGCAGCGTGTCGAGATAGATATGGCGCGTGAAGTGCGAAGACGGAGTACTAGTGTCGGCGTTGCGAGTTGAGTGTGATGTCTGAATGGATGCCGGCGGTCATGAGTAACCGCTAGTAGACATGTGTAGTAGAAGACGAGTTGTTGATGAGGTCGAGGAAGGAGAATGGTTGTTGGTGTTGGTGTAGTTTGGGTTGGTGTTTGTGGTGTGCGAGAAAGAGTAGACAGTCAGAGGTCCGGGGAGTCAAAAGTAGTTATTCTGTTTGGGTTTGTGGGAGCAGCTGGGACAAGACCGATGGGGGGAAGGGAATCGCGGTGTGTGCGAGTAAAGGAAGCGCAGACAGCGTAGCACGAGCACACCAGGGGG
>JABFFI010001117.1:0-56118 GCA_013623725.1 Fusarium robinianum | reverse complement strand
TCCTCTCTTTTGGCGGCTCACGCCCCTCTCTGTTCCCTCTCCCCCTTGCGCCTAAAATGGTTGGTGCCTTGTTGATCTCTCTTTATCTACATCCATCTGGTGTCGTGCTGCTTGCTGTGTGGTGGTGCCTTGCCTGGTGATGTCCGTGTTGCTGCCCCCCCTCCCATCCATCCTTCCATTCCCTCCCATGTCCGGATATGTGCGTATTGTGTGCGTCTCTGGGTGTGCGTGCGTGCGTGCGCGCGCGCGCGTCCGTACGTAGTATCCGTACTCTCCCCGTATCTACGACGGTACCATCTTTTCTTCTTTCTTTGGGGTGAGAGCTCGCTCCAACAATCCCAGTCAGTTGAGCAAGTTTGGGGGCGGCCACGCGGGCGTATGTGCAAGGGGTCGCGCTCGTCGATAGCCAGGGATCTTGCGCCATACAAAATGATCCGTGGCCAGGACTTGGCTGGTGATTGATGGAAGACGACCCTTGAGACGAGAGGCGACCAGAAAGCGGGCCGCAACGAGCTGATTAGCAAACGCGCTCTGGATGGTCCACCCCCACACACCCATCATCATCATCATCATCACCACCCTCCCCCTCCGTCCTTCTGAGTCGTCGTCGTTGGTCTCGAGTGTCCCATCCCTCGTTCTCTTAGGCTGTCACCCGGCTCCGGTCCTGAGTCGTTCCTGTTCCGCTCCCGCAAGGCGAAACGGGGAGGAAAAGGGCAAAACGATAAAAGAACCCACTACCCGCCAATCTCTTCCCCTGGACCTGGTTCCATCTTTTTTGGGTGCCCGCGGCGCCCGTCCCGCAGACCGTAGCGTGCGCGGGAAGAAGCTGTTGGACGCGGCGTGCGAAGCCGTCATCGGTGTGTCACCTGTCACACCCTCCAGAACTTCCCGATTCCCTCTCCCACCCCCAGGGCCCCCCCAAAGATTGCCCCCCGCCCCTCCTCCCTCGAACATTCGTGACATCTCTTCGTGGGTATTCTTTGTTGACGTCCTTTCCCTTCCTTTGACGTTATTTTGGGCCGTCGTACCCTGTTGAATACTGGGAATGACAGCTGTCTTTCTGCTCGGCATCCCATCCCGTCATCCTCATCCGCCGTGTTGGCCGTGATTTCCCGCGCAACTCGGTGGGTAATGACCGTAAAGGTTCGCAGTAGCGGATCCTTGTGTATGCACACCGTCTCGTCGGTATTATCGAAGCATTATCTGATCAAAATGGCTGGACCTGGTGCTCCGTATGTACTTCGCCCCGTCAGCCCAAAACCTGAATCGCTCTCGGCGCGCGGTTTCGGAGGACACGAAAAAAGCGTGGGCCCCCTGCCACCCGCCCATCCATCATCCATCCCGTCAATCCTCCGTATGTAGGGCGCCGGTATCGTCCATCAGGGTGGGTTATCATCGCCTTGGATCAAAGGCGACCCAAGCAAGCATCAAGGTCAACGGTCGGTGGCAGTTGCGGGTGGCGGCTCCTCGTCACACCTTTTCTCACCTCCCTCGCAAAAACCCGTGTTTGATACCACGTGCAGTGGCTTCTGGCTCGCTTCTGGGCAGCGGGACCCCCTTAAACCTCGTCTCGCGATTCTTATGCAATCGGGCGGATCGGACGCCATGCTCTTTGTTGTTGCTGTTACGCAGTGTTGCCAAGTTGCTATTACTCCATATCGTGGGCAACTTTGGGGCTGTCGTCACATCGCTTCCCGACACTTATACCAGATGCTTGTCTTTTTTCTCAAGGGGCGAGGGGAGGGGGGGCGTTCGCGGTGCCGATACCGATCAAGGGATCTCCGGTGAACCTCGGGCAATAAAGGCTAGGTTGACCAGCTCGCTTGGATATCCCGACCGAGCTCAAAATCGCCGAGCCGACGTCTCTCTCACAACTCTCGCATAATGCCTCTCAGTTTGAGAGGGATAGTGAGTCATGTTTGTGTCTTCTGATCAAACCACGCGTGTCGTGGATCTGAGGCATGCCCCAGCTCCGGTCTTATCTATCTTCAGACGCAATGTCAGGAACGGGACCTGAGTGGCGTCCTGGTTGGTTTCGTCTTACTCTCGGACGTGGCAAGTCCTCCTCCACGCTTGACCAGGTACAAAGCAACTTGCGGCCGCTGGAATTGAGTTGGGGTTCTGTCCTCTCTCCGTCAGCCTGTTGGAACAACTACTGCAGACGCTATCCAGCAACATAGAGCGAGCGATAAGGAATCTGAGGGCAAGTTCATGATACCGGCACCACTCTCGGCATCCCGAAAACACCTTGGGACGGTCCGATGGATGCTCCAGGACGCAGAGACCAAGGGGCACGGGACCGGGAAAATGGCTGCTGAGCCCTTCGGTAGATCAACGCCATCAACAACGGTCCGGGACCGGGACAGCCCGGATGATCATGGAGTCCGACTGGCTTCGAAGTCTGGGAGGTTTTTAAAGTCCCGAAGAGCCTAGAGCCCCGGGACTAAGACGTTTCGGACACTCCAATTCTTGTGACAGGATCTGGTTGTCTGCGCTTGTTAGTCGTGGCCACTCAAACGTGATACTATCTAGCGTGTGTTCGATGTAGTGGAAAGAAGCAGTGCGCGTCTCAATATACACTGTACAATACACTGTGAAGGCTGCCACAAAGTAAACGGGCAGCCACGATGTGTGGCCCCGCTGTCCAAAATCCGCAAGAGGAAAGAATGCCCCGCTACTGCGCACATCGCATCACGACACACGACAAGTTGAAGCCATCGCCATATCAGCCTCGACAACAAACGACGACAAGCGACCAAGGACGGCGGCCACAGCGAATTCCATCCCCTTACCCCGATAAACGCTTCGCCTCTCCCGCCTTTCAACCCCAGAGCTTCCGAAACTAAATCTCTCTCCCGCCTGGAAATGCATTGGTCCTCATAGCCAGTCATGCCTCAAGACCCTGCCGCCGCACTCAGCTCCTTGCTGCGCCAGTCATCTATCGACGACCATGAGGAGATCCTCAACGCCGCCAACGCCGCTATCAAGGCTAACAAGACCGACATCGACAGCCAGCACACCCGCATAGTTGCCCTGCTGAAGCTCGACCGCTTCGATGATGCCCTGCGCGCCATCGCTGAAGGCAGCACCAAGCTCGTCGCCAGATGCGTGCTTGAACAGGCATATGCGCTCTACAAGACGGGGAGGCTCGACGAGGCCACCGCGGCCTTGCAAGCTGCTGGGATAGAGAAGAGGAGCTTCAGCCACGTTGCTGCCCAGGTTGCCTATCGGGCGGAGCGCTTCGATGACGCCTTCTCCATCTACAGCCGCCTCCTCGACACCGACGCCGCCGATGAAGAGAACGATCTCAGTATCAACATCCGGGCTGCCATTGCCCAGTCGGAGTGGCTAGGGTTCGCGTCTCCTAACCCCATCGTTTTGCAAGATTCGGATGGCTTCGAGCTATGCTACAATGCCGCTTGTGGCTCCATCGCCCGGGGCTCTTTCGACACCGCCGCCGATCTTCTCCAACGCGCGATTCGACTTTGCGATGCCTCTGATGAATTGACCGAGGAGGAGAAGCAGGCAGAGATGCGTCCTATTCTAGCTCAGCAGGCATACGTATATGCCAAGACCGGCAAGCTCAAGGAAGCTCTTGATTTATACAAGTCCCTGGCCAGCACTAGGTATGTTGTTGCCAACATCACCCGTCAGTTTTTTAACCACGTTCGCTAACCAGCCATGTTACAATAGTGATGATGATCCAGATCTCGCTGTGGTATCTCGTAACAACCTCGTAGCGCTGGAACCGCAGGAAGAGAACCCCTATCTCCTCCTATCCAGATTCGCATCAATGACGTCTGAAGCCAAGGCCTCCAAGCTCTTCAACCACCAGTCAAACATTCTCCGCCACAACAACCTAATTGTCAACCTTGAAGCCTTCAAAGCTGCCGGTGTCAAGTCTCGTACTGCCGCCCTCATTGGCGAAGTTGAGCATCCCACCACCGCATCCGATATCAACGTCCTCTCGGTCCTCAACGCAGCAGCAACTGTCCAAGGCGCGACAGGAAACCAGCTCCTAGAGAGTCTTCGAACCCTGTCCCATAAGAGGCCTCATGACGTCGGCCTCGTCCTCACTATCATCCAAATACAGCTTAACGATGGACACGTCGGCTCAGCGTTGTCTATCCTGGAAACCTTCTTGCATCGTCTCAGCAAGCTCAAGAAGCCCGAGGCCTTGGATGTGCGATACAGCCCTGGTCTTATCGCCCTCGCAGTTGGGTTGATGCGAAAGCAGGGGCGAGAGTCGTCGGCCAAGGCGGAATTGGTCAAGGCTGCTACCCATTGGCAATCTCGTCATGCAACCACCGCCCTCTCCCTCCTCGAGGAAGCTGGCATCGAGCTCTCCAGGTCATCAAACGCGGAGGACCTTCAATTAGCTGGCGCCTCCTTCCAAAAACTTTTCGACCAACAAAAGGCCTCTGCAGTTGCTGCCGCTGGTCTCGTCGCGTCTCTGGCTCACTCCAACCCCTCCCACATCGAGCAGCACCTGGAGAATCTGCCCCCGGTCGACACTCTCATTGAGGGAGTCGACGTCGCAGCCCTTCTCAGCGGCGGCATCGCCACCACCGCACAGTCCACGCAGCAGCAATCAAACAAGCGTCCCGCCCTTCAAGACCCGACCCCGAGGAAGCGCTGCAAGAAGATCCGCCTGCCCAAGAACTACGAGCCGGGCAAGAAGCCCGACCCCGAGCGCTGGCTGCCCCTGCGCGACCGTTCGTCGTACCGTCCCAAGGGAAAGAAGGGCAAGAAGAAGGCCGGCGAGACGCAGGGTGGCATGGTGAAGGAGGAGGAGACACTGGAGCTTGTGGGCGGTGGAGGCGTCAAGGTGGAAAAGGCGCCGCCGCCGAGCTCCAAGAAGAAGAAGAAGGGAAAGAAATAAGCGGGATGGACAGCGTATCGCAACTAAGGAACCGGCTATGTTGCTATATATATATATGTCACGAAATAAAGAACCAATCTCCTGCTATCAAGAACTGACATCCAACTATGGCACTACATCGAAGCACTTGCGAACATTATGTATCACAACAACGACAATTCGGGTCATATGGAAGTAGTTTAGAGCAAAGTGATAGGGATTCTGTTCTAACACTGACCTTTTTTTAATGGTTTGTATCCCTTCCCCTTCTCCATCTTCCCCCCTTCCCCAAACATCAACCTGGTTGGTTCATGAAGCCATCTCCATTCAAGAGAAGAGGCCAACTACAAAACAAAAAAAAACACACACACGAACAAGACAAAAGACAAAGACACCCTCGTCCTAAGAATATCTAGACACGTTCCATGCACCCTCTTCCCAAAGCCAATCCACACGGCTTCCGTGAAGAAGTCCCAGCCAGTCCAGTCAGTCCGCTTCGCTTTTTTGGCCCACCGGAAAATAAAATAGAATAATAAAAAGAAAATGAAAGACTCGCCCATCTCCTTGCTCTTCAAACCGATGTCACGTTTTTCTCTCCGCCCTCGTCCTGTGTTCCCCTCGTCTTCGTCTGAAAGAAAGCAGAAGCCAGCAATGCCAAAATGCCACTTGTTGCGATCCAGTTCACCCAACAGAAACGCTAAATACGAAAATGAAAGACACATGTTCACAGAAACCACCCCTTCTCTGTTCTTTTCTTCTTTGACATCATGCGTTGACCGGCTGCGCGGCTGAGTTTGGCAGCTGCTGTAGGTCTCGTACGGATTCGTCATCCGAGTCGCGGCTCCCAAAGTCGCCTCGTCTCATCCTCCTCCCCCTCAATTCGCTGGTATCATCGTCCATTTCCTCATCCGTCTCTGTCTCAATAGGGGGTAGGGGACTCCGTCGCCCATCTGAAAAGCTCACGGCGACCTCGCTTTCCGTGTCCGAAGGTATCGTCAGTCGTCCTCCAGCCGAAGCACTCCTAGCAGCCTGGGCAGATGAGTACTTCCTATGAAGCTCACGGAAACTCCTTGCCGTCGCAGTGCTTGCGCTTGCTATCGACTCTCTCCGCTCACTCGATTCCACGGGATCGCCTACAGCAGAGTAAAAATCGTCGTCTTCCCCGCCGCTCGGCATGGGCGAGAGAGGCTGTTCTTGCTGCAGCGATTGTTTTCTTGCCCGAATCTTCTCATCCTGGGACATGTTCTGTAACTCGGTGCCGAACCTGATGACAGATGCCTTCTTCCCGTGGACCACGAAACTGCCGGTGCCTCGAGTGAGCTGATCATCCCGAGCCGAGTCATCCCCTGACCCAGGTACCTCTTTGCCTTTCCTGTTGCCGCGATGGTGCGAGAGATGACCGGCACCCTCTCTAAGGGTTCGCTGGAGGCTCCGTCGAATCTTGCTCCGTTCTGCTTTATCCTTATCGAAGGAAGCACCATGGTCGGCGGCAGTACCCTCTCCGCCTCCCGCTGTTGTGGTCTTGTCGGTAGCATCCTTGCCAGATTGCGATTCCAAGAGGCCTGCCTGCTCTAGCAGATTTCGTTCGCTGGCGTCGACATCGTCATGTCCTTGGTCTCCATGCCGTGATGGAGTGTTGGTCCGCTCATCCTGCGACGCCATAGGTTTGGCTTGTGGAGTCGAAGTGACGGACATGACGGGAGACTGCGCAATGCTTGATATCGAGCCGTGTCTCGTACTCGCGATATCTGGTCGAATGTGCGACAGATCTCTTGAACTGTGACGACGACGAGTGGCACTCTGGGGGGGCGTTTGGAATACTTGATCGAGGGGAGAGTCCACATCCTCCGTCAAGTCTGACGTGCTGGGGATATGTAAAATCTGAGGTTCTGTGGGCGTTCGAGGGCTGGTGTCTGTTCCGGAGTGATGTGTCGATCTGGAACCTCGGCGAGCGGCGAATGGGCGAGGGGATGGGGACACCGGCCGGTTGGGGAGCTGGTGAGGCTGCTGTTTCGTAGGAGTAAATGGGGGGGATGCCGTTGGGTGCTCTTCCTCAAGGTCCTGGATCAGGATGTCTCGGTGGCATTTCTCCTTCCATATCTGCAGGCGAGTCCACCGCAGCTGGTGTGACATGTGGATGGCGGCATTACACAGTTGATCTCGTGTCCTGGGCTGAATGGGTGCGAGAATCTGCAGATGACGCGCATTTCTAAGCTGATCATCAAGTTGTTTCTGAACTTCCTGAAGCTTCTCGTTGGCCTCCGCAATCTTCTGCTGCATCACATCTCTCCTGGCAGCGGATATATCCTCAGCCATCTTATGGTCTATCCGGCTGCGGGCAATGGATACGGGTCCCGTGGGTGTCTGGACCAGAGTCGAAGCATCGGAGCTGTCGAGCCGCCTCATCCCCCGTCGGCCTTGGCCGTCATAGTTGCCGCCAACGACACCGCGCATCTTAACGCCGGTTGATCTGAAAGCAGCAGCGTAGTTGAGCTTGGCCAGCCAGTCGTTCATCTCCTCTTCATCATCGGCGAGTAGAACCTCCTCCAAGTTGCCCTGGCGCACATACATGAAAGCGTTCTTGTGTTTCCTGTAGGCCATGTCGACAAGAGCAACAGCACCCTGTGTGGACATGAGCTCGTCTGGTTTGAACTCCTCCAGTGGGGGTTGGAAAATCAGAGGAATGCCATCATGGCCTGCCTTGATGTGGTTCTCGTACTGATGCATCAGCGACTTCACCCAGCCTGTATTCCGGAAAAAGTAGAGCTGAGCTCCAGTTAGAATCGCCCCCCACTCTTGCCAGGGTGATCGTGTCTTTCGTCTTTTGGCATCCTTCCTCCACAAGACCCCGACCTTGGTAACTTTGATGTCTACGATGCCGGGGTGAGCGTCCTGCGGGTTCGTTGCTGTCTGTTCAGTCATGAAGGCATCAGGCCGAGACCGAGCAGATACAATCTGCAGAACACCAGTGCGGAAGAAGGTCTTCTGAAGGTCCTTCAGATTCAGACTGGTCGCAGATCCCAGGTAGTTGTAATGATCATCCAGGTGCATCGTGTCCTT
The DNA here is from genome assembly GCA_013623725.1 of Fusarium robinianum. Taxonomy (NCBI): domain Eukaryota; kingdom Fungi; phylum Ascomycota; class Sordariomycetes; order Hypocreales; family Nectriaceae; genus Fusarium; species Fusarium robinianum. The sequence continues at coordinate 48,197 of JABFFI010001117.1, read as the reverse complement.
CAGGTTCGGCCTCAGGGCGTCCAAACTTCCGTCGATAATGAGAGTATATGGGTCAATGGGCTCCTTGGCTGCCCTCCTCGCCGGATCATTGACAGTCGCAGCAAGCAGAGCCTTGCGCCTGGATTTGTGTGAGGCGTAGCGGTCGCCGCCAAAGTCTAGTTCATCCTCAAGATGGATAAAAGGGGTATATGTGATGTTGTCATAAAAGCATTCCAAAATGTCGTCAAAGATGCCCTCGCCGTGCGTGTTCTTCAAATAATCGGCTTTCTGCATCTTGTATTTGTTGTTCTTGTTGAATACGTCCGTATGCAGGATAAGAAGTGAAAAGGCAATGAAGTAGGCTTGGTCTGGCGATGAGTAGATGCCGGGGTTACACTCGTGGTAACGATTTGCGAAGGCCTGAAGACATCGGTCAATCTGCTGGGTCTCCTTGGGAAGCTCAGCTTCCAACAGAAGCTTTCTTATGGCCATATCCATTGGATCACCGAAGAAGCTGAAGCTACGCATATAGCTTCGGAGCACAGAAGTCATGAAGGGATCCGGGCTCTTGGAAAGAGCAGCGGCAATGATGCCGCGACTGGCAACCATTTCCACGCGGGCAAGGTACTTAGCAGCTGACTCGTCACCGCTGCGGTCCGGCAGCGTAATCGACTCTCTCGCAAGTTGTAGGGAATTGTTTTTGGAACCGACGGAGCCAGGCGTAGTTGGAGTCAAGGTGCCTGGGCGACTTAGCTCGGAATTTTGACGCAAGCGGCTCAAGCCAAACAGATCGCCAAAACTCTTGCGACCAGTCGATGATGACGTCCGTGTTGTCGGGGGAAGGAGATGATCGTCCGTTGAGTCCCTACCCATGGAACTCATAGTAGATGATCTACCTCTCAACAGAGTCGCTCTGGTGGGAGAAGAATGCCCCGACTGGGTTCCCCCGGGTGCGAACAAGGTAGCAGCATGCGGCTGGGTCGGTCTTTGGCCAGGTTCGCCTCTGGTTGTGCCCCCCTCGACCGGCCCTCCGCTACTAGCTGACGCGGGTCGAGGTGTGGCAGAGACGGCAAGTGAGGATGCAGAAGAGATCCCAGGGGGGGCATTGCCCTTCTGTTGGAGATGTGCCACAGGGAACAATGGTTCCGGTGGCTTCTTGATCCTTCGCAATTTGAAAAAAGGTGTGGGAGTTCTCTTGGGAGTGGTGCTGGGGCTCTGGTTGGATTGACGGTCGTTGGAACTGGCGTCCGATCTTGACGACTCGGATTGTCGGGTTCCTTGCGGTGGTGTAAGAACGGCGCCGTTCGTACTTGTAGTTGCAGCCTGTGTCGATGGTGGAGGAGATTCAGGCTCCTCCAAGGTTTCCAACGGGGGTCGAGTTCGTTCATCTTGGAAGGATTTGCGGATAGATCTCTTGCCCAAGATACGAGCTGAGCCATGTTCGTCGCGGGAAGTATCAGTTGACCGGCGAAATTTGGAAGCAAGCGCTAAGCGGGAGGGTCTTCTTCGCGGAAGATTGAATTCGTTTGTCGGAGCTGTGGTGATAATTTCAGGTGCTATATCGATGTCAGCCGGGTGTACACATCCTTTGAAGGCGAAGGGGGGTTGCTACGTCGAGGAACAGGAGGTGGTTTCTCAGCCTGTTGCTTTGCTCTGAGCGACAGCTGCGAGTCAGAGGCATTTCGGAACCTCAGGACAGAGAAACGACGATGTTTGCTGCTCTCCTCCTGGATCGGGGGGGTTTCGGGACGGCTGCCGGACGATTCGTGAGTGGGTTGAAGGGTGACGGGCTCACCACCGTCATCGTTGTCGGTGTGTTCGGGTTGGGATGGTAACGGAGGAGGAAGATCGCCGGAGGAGCTGGGCGCAAACAGAGTATGACGACGTATATCGGTCTCACTGGCCATATTGCCGCGGCGGCGAAGGAAAGGCATGGCGGCGACTGATCATGGTACGCGGCCAGCCCGGGCGGTCGAGGGATCCAATGCAGGACAGGTCGAAGCGGGCGTAGGTGTAGGCGTGAGCGTGGGCGTGAGCGAGAGCAAGAAGCGTGGCAGGGCCGGCGGCAGCGGACAGCGGGCGGCGGACGGCTCACGACCTACCGAGCTAAGGGCTGAAGCCAAGCGCGACGAGGCTCATTGATGCGATGCAGCGCCGGTGCCGTCGACGATGGCTTTTCGGAAGGAAGATGGCGCGTTGCTGGCGAGGTCGCGAGGTTTTGGTGGTTGATGATGCTCCAAGTCGACCGTCTTTGATGGCTCTGTGGCCGTCCACGGGTGATGCTGCAACTTCCCAGCTCAGGTTCCCACCGTGGGCCAGGCCAGGGGCTGGGCTAGGCCACATTACAGCCTCAATTGGCCCAACGCCTGTCATACTACTGTATGAGGTACAGTGCAGTGCCGACCCACCGGGGTCTCTTGTGGCTGGAAAGGTACCTGAAAGGCCCACTGAAAAATGCCGTCTGGTCTGGGTTCCTCAAGACTTTGATGTGGCTGGTGTACAGTGCATATCTCGCTTCCTGTATGTCCTAGGGTCTGATTACTCAAATGTCCCTAATTTTAGCGGACCATTGCGCTGGTGGGATGAGCGAGGAAGCATGGAAGCCAGCCCCAGCAGTCAGGAGCCACAGCCATCGCCCCACCCCTAGGACTGGTGTCCGGTGTCCTATGAATCTGGGTACCAAGTCCCCTTGGGAATGGAAATGGAAAGGGAGTGGAGGGAGGCCACGCCAGCGAACCCTCCCCCGAGCCAGCGCTTACCTACATATGGTGTGGGCGGCTCGTGGCTTTGCTGGGCCGTCTCTTCGCACTGTATGCGATGATAACGGCGATGCGTGACCCAAGCAGGCACGACTGAAGCCAAGACGCAAGACGCAAGAGCCTGGAAGGCTTAAAGTCGCCCCGTTTTCGACGACACAGGTACAGATGTACCCCACGTGCATCCCGTCTCCATCCACTTCCACAACCGAAACCATCCATCATCCATCTTGTCTGCCCTCTTCGTCGATCATGTACTTTCGTCATACATCGTACACTTGACCACTCATCGCACGGAACCTCAACCTCAAGGCTTCCCCCCCTGTCTAGGGCTGGGTAGTTATTGCTTCACGATCTCGCCTCCGCATATATCGTTTCCTGTGCGCGGCGCGCGCCCAGAGTCTCCAAAATGAAGTTGAAGCTATCTCTAGCTGGTCTCGCTGCATCGTCGCTACTGCTTGTCCAAGCCGCCGACGCCGCCGGCATTGACGCCCAGCGGGCCAACTCAGCGAACGGCTATGGCATCAACAACCCCAACGGCCCTGCCGACACCACCAGCACCCGATTATTCCCATTCCTCGCCAAAATCCGCGACAGTGCCATCGAGTTCGTCTTTGGCCGCCATCCGACGAAAGATGCCAGCCCGCCACCCGTCCTCAACCAGCTCCGCGCCCAGTATGCTAACCAGTTGGTGCTCCGTTTCAATGTGAGCACTGCTGCCGAGGAGGGCGCTCTTGCCGATGCCGCCGCTCGTCTGTTCCTAGATGTTTGGGCCTTTTCCGAAAACTATGTCGATATCAGGATGCACGCGGATGAGGTTGGACCGTTGCTGAGCCTCCTCCCCAAGTCGCTACACTTATCGCATTCGACTCTTATTCCTGATTTGGCCGCCGCCGTCTACCAATCTCTCCCAACCGATGGCAACCCGCAGCGCTCCGATCCGCATACTGTCACGCCCATGCTCAATATTGCCTCGGCACCTGGCGACAACCTCTTTTTCCAAGATTATCAACCTCTTCCCGTCATTATTAGGTGGATGCGTCTTCTTGAGGCCATGTTTCCTTCCTTTGTGGAGTATCTCGTCATCGGCAAGTCTTACGAAGGACGCGAGATCCCGGCACTACGCGTGGGCGTCCCGGTTCTTGATTCAACCGCACCCCCACGCAAGACGCTTGTGGTTATGGGTGGCTCGCATGCTCGCGAATGGATCTCGACTAGCACGGTGAACTATCTGGCGTGGTCTTTTATCACCACCTTTGGAAAGGAGCGTATGATCACAAAACTCCTTGATGAGTTTGATATTGTGTTCATCCCTGTGGCAAACCCAGATGGTGTCGAGTACACTTGGCATATTGATCGCCTCTGGCGCAAGACAAGACAGCAGACTAACCTCCAGTTCTGTCGTGGTCTTGATCTCGATCGTGCCTATGGATATGAGTGGGATGGCTCCCAGGTCCAGCGTGATCCCTGTTCCGAGAGCTACGGCGGGGAGAAACCATTCCAAGCCGTGGAGGCGGTTGAAATCGCCGACTGGGCGCGCAACGAGACGTGGAACAACAACGTTCGCTTCGTTGGGCTCCTAGACCTGCACTCGTACTCGCAGCAAATCCTGTTCCCCTACTCATATACGTGCTCGGTAGACCCCCCGAACCTTGAGAACCTTCAGGAACTTGCTGCGGGCATTGCCAAGTCAATCCGACTTTCAAATGGAGAGTCATATACGGTGACGTCGGCGTGTGAAGGTGCAGTGCCGGCGCGAGACTCGGGGGTTGCTCGGACATGGTCTCGCATCGAGTCTGGTGGAGGTTCTGCGGTAGACTGGTTTTACCACGAGATGCGGGCTCATTTCAGCTACCAGATCAAGCTCCGGGACACGGGCACCTACGGCTTCCTGCTCCCCAAGGAGCACATTGTTCCGACGGGCGAGGAAATCTTTGACGCGATGAAGTACTATGGAGACTATCTCCTGGGGAACAATGGGATCGAATGGTTCCCAGAAGCTAGTGATGGGGGAGAAGCGAAGATCAAGGCCGACGAGGTTTCGGCCAGTGAAGATGAGTCGCCGTCTGGTCACGAGCTCAGAAAGAGGAGGTTACGCAGATGAAAGGTCGGCCGGAATCACAGGCGCGCGAGGTTTGGAAAGACAGCACGTGTACGAAAACAACGGCTTAGGTTTATATGCATCGTCGGGCTTCTTTTAGTTATTTTCATTTATCATATAGGTGAACTGGGGCGTCGGATGGGTTGACGGGTACACAACGTCAAGGGTTGGAAAAGGCGCAGAACTGCATGGGTGGCCTAGTGTTACATGATGAAAGTACAGATTTAATCCAAGAACAATTGTTTCGTGTCCATGTCATGAGCCAGCTTATTGTCCAAGAGCGAGCTTGACAGAGGTGTAGGCGGCCATGCACATCAGGGTAGCACCAGTGAGGGCAGAGCCAAGGGAACCACTAAGAGAGAGAGAGAGGGAAAGATTGTTAGCTAACGGGTGAAAGTAGAGAGGAGGCATTGGTCTTGACTCACGTCATGCGTCCCTTGGGGCCACCGGAGGTGTAGCCGAGAGCGTACAGGACGCGGAAGGCAGCCCAAGTGCCGCCGACAGAGGCAGCGGCGACGGGGAATCGGAGACCCGAGATGAGAAGGGCGCCAAGGAACGAGGTGTGGTTCTCGGTGAAGTTGGCGTGAGCGCGCTGGGCTGGTGGGAGTCAGTAGATGTGTGTGGTACGTGGGGGAGTGGAAGTGAGTGTTTAAGGGGGGGTGAAGGGGGAGGTGAAAGGGTGGAGGTGAAGGGGGGAAGGGAAGACGCACCGCAGTTGAAAAGGAAAGCCTTAGGGTCCTTGTCGGCCTGCTCCTGGGAGGCGTAGGCGATGGGGTACTTGAGGCCGCTGGCCTTGCGAGCCTTGCTGGTGAGGACGATGTGAAGGAAGTTGATGAAGAAGGTAGAGGTGGCGGCAGCGAGGACGTAACTGGTGGTGTGTTAGTTTTGATAATCTGTAGAACCGAATATGGAGGTTGTATTGTATGTACATACCCGTACTCGCTGGGGAGCTCCAGGACAAGAGACATGGTTGCTGAGTTTAGGGGGTAGGTAGGTAGGTCAGGTAGTTAGAAGGGAGTTGTAGTCAAGGAGTTATGATGGCAAGTAAAAGAGACGGATGGATGGATGCTTGGAGTAAAACTAGAGATGGTACATAGGCTGAGATTGGAAGAGGGGGCAAGAGAATGGGGTTGCATATCATCCGTTAAGGTAGTTTATATAAGTACGTATTCAAAATTCTCCTCCACCCGTTTCAGTCTTTTTAATCAAACTTCTCCGCGCAATGGTGGCTTCTTTTTTTTTTGTTCGCCGACGGACCGACCACTAGGTACTTGGGATGGGCGTTCCACTTCTCGGAATCCTTCCTCGGCTTCGAAAAAAAAAAGTGTTTCCTCGAAACATGGCTGGCATAGAAAGCATGGATTGGCTGATCAAGGTAGTAAAGCCCCTTTTCTTTCCCCTTCTGTCGAGTGATTCCTGGGCGTGGAGCTGGAAGCGAGTTCCGCTCCGCTGAATGCACTGGCGATGATCCGGGGATAAGAGGTACCTACCTATCTATGTACCTAGGGTAGGTAGGTAGGTACCTTGGATCGGCTGACGGAGTAAGCAGCGTAAACCAACTACGCGTTTACGTGCATGTACTCTTCGGCCTCTCACTTCAAGTTGTCATCATCATCATCATCACATAATTCAAAATCGGAACTTGCTCATTAATCATCCCCCATCAAAGGTACACAAAGAAAAGAGAGAGAAACATGCCGACGGACGGAGCAATTCAACGTCCGGTGTTAGTAGGCAGAAACCCACAGCTTGCGTGGCGTCTCCCCCCCAAACTCCGCAAGACTGAGGGCCAAAAGTCCGCAACAACAAAGGGGGAACAGACCAGTTCTCTTTTCTTTGGTTACCTAAATGAAAACGGGATGGCCGACAATGCAACCCGTCCAGTACATAGTTGCTCATGTAATACAACCTCCTGTTTAGAAATCAACATCAGTCTGCTTGACCCCCCTTACCTCGCCATGATCGATCCCACCCATAGAGACGCGACGTGTATGTACCTAGACAGGCTTGCCATCAACCATCTCCCTACCCCGTACACCTCTCCTCGGGCCGTCGCCAAGCAAGCCCGAGTCCCTTGAAAACCCTCCTCTCGGCCGTCTCCATATCTGGCGCCCTATCACCGGCCGAGCTCCCCTCAAAGTCCACCCACACCCCGTCAGCCCTACGCCGGATCCCGCTACTGTCGAACTTGAGCCCCTTCTCTCGCTTGCAGTATCGACGGAGGTCCCGCTGGAAAGTCGTCCCTCCGCTCCATCCTAGCATCGCACACCCCACCGTTTTCCACGGGCTGATGATGATGTCTACTCGCCGATGTGGCGCATCTTCTCGGCTCGGGTTCTGCCACACCACTAGAGCCTTGTCGAGAGTGTCGAAGCCGGAGCCTCTGATGCCTTCCCCCCTCCACTGGAGTGGTGCTTGTCCTCGTTCACTGTTCCGGAGTGATAGGGTGAGAGTATGTGTAACGAGATGAGCCTTCTCCAAGCTCGTCACCACCCTATTCACAACCCTCGCCGTCATAGTCTCGTCCCGGTGACTCAAGAGAATATCTACGTCTCCGCATTGTTGCTTTCCGCGTCGATAACCCCCCACAATGACCATCTCGAAACCGACGTCGATCTTACGAGCATGGCTCAAGACGGCGGCACCGATGGACGTAGCTTCGTCTCGGGGGATCTTGAGCTGAAACTCGTCGTAATACTTGACACCGATCTGCTGTGCACGGCCGAGGGAATCCCACCCATACTCGACAAGATCATCCAAGTCTCGCCAACCTGCTATTCATTTAGTACCAGTAACAAAGCCCTGGAACATGGGAACAGACAGACCTTTTTGATAGAATTCCCGAGCTGTGGTGTCGCCAACTCCCCAAATGGTGTAAAAGAGCTTGAGGACCGAGACCATGGTGCCGGAGTCGGCTTCGTTGGCTTCTGCTAATTGCCCTGTATTCTTCCACTGCTGCCAGAGCTCTGCAATCTTAGCACCACAACCTGGCAGCCTCGCCACCTCTGAGCAGACATACGAAGTTAGAGCCTCGAATACCAACAACATAACTGGGATAGACGTTCTCACCCTGGGAGCTTCTCAACAAGTACGGATAAGCGGCCACTGTAGCTATCGAAGTCGAGTAGGCTCGCACTCCCACTTGGTCACCTCCGAGGAGCCGGATGGTCCGTATATCCTTCAACGCCTCAACGAACCCTTCGTTCGGGGGATTGACAGGCGTCGGCCGCTGACACGAATACGTCGTCCGTAAGAATTCGGGCACCAGAGGTAGTGCGACATCATGTTCAGAGGTCGTCTGGCGAAGTAGACCGGGCGGGCGATGGGACTGGGCCTGGGCCGGACGATGCTTGTACCTGTCACGGGGGGAGGAGCCCGCTGTTGTCGTCCCTTGGTCTAGTGTAGCTCGTTCGAGGATGCTGCTAGGGGAGGAGGTTTGCACGGGCCTTGACTGTGGTGTTGTAGTCTGTGATTTCCTTCTGCCTTCGTAAAGTAGATACTTGTCAGTGGGCAGTACCTCGCCCTCCGCGAGTGAGTCCTTGAACCAGGCTAGCTTGACGACTTGAACTATGTCGCCTTTTTGGGAGCGCGGTCCCTGGATCCTTCTCCGTTTAGGGGTAGGAGTATCATGAGAGCTATCGACTTCCCTCGGTGTTCCAGGCTCAAGCGCTTCATTGGTCTCGACTCCTTGTACTGATGGAGCTTGTGGCTGTTGCAAAGGCTCCGTCTCTAGTCTGGCACGCCTCAATTCAAACAATGCCCGTTCCCGTCGAGATATGTTGCCGAGTATAATCTCGGCCTCATTGATGTTGTATGTCAGCGATGGAATCTGGTCCTCAAGTTCGTGTAGTTCGCTTGGCTGCAGGTGAGTCGGAAGTAGGAAGATTGGTGGAAGGTTGAGAGCCATTATCGACACGCGGGCAGGAGCTTAGAAATAAGTATTGAAAACCATTTTGGATTAGAGAGTGGGTGAAAGGGAAGGACTGCGGTAAGAAAGGTCTACGTCGTGGTGGTGGTGGTGATAATGAATGAGGGCGGATGGGCAAGACAATGGCGGGCGATATGAATAGTTCATTTGTCGTCACTGTCTTGTAAGCGCCATCACCACTTACCTCATTTAGCACTTACCTAGGTACCTAGGTAGACACAGTGCGGGCAGCTACATACATAGTAGGTAGGTAGGTATTCTCAATAGGCAACTGGAAGCATTGCATCGTCAGAGGCGAATCTGGATAGACAATGAAATGAATGGTAAAAAATCAAAATCAATATCGCTCCTACGCCAAGGTAATAATTCTATGTGTGATCTTGCGATCAAGCAACTGACTATATATAGATATCTTCATATCTATATATGCCATCCGTCTGTCCGTCCGTCTTGGGTATTTTAATTTCCTCCCAGGAAGAATAGTCGTTGAAAACAACCAAACACATTCTTTCCCATACCGAATCTCTCTCTCTTCTGTGCATCCCTATCCCCATCCACGGCCCCAAATCCTTGGAAGCAGAAGATATATACACCACTCATTTTACATACCTGGTCACCAGCCTCTGTTCCGGAGTCAGGCCAGATAAATGTGGCTAGGTTGAGGTGGTGAGACGTCTCCAGTGAATGCGCGAGTTTCCTAGACATCCTCAAACTCGATCTCTTCTTCGCTATCCTCGTCTTCTTCGACTTTGATGTCGGGTTCGACCTTTACCCGCTTCGCCTGTCGCTCATCCGAGTTCTCCCCATCATCTCTGGTGGGCTCCCTCTTGATAGCCGGCGTCACTGGCGTTGTCCCGCTCGAAACATTGCCTGTGGGGGGAACATCCTCGAATTCGTCCTCGTCTTCGTCATCTTCCTCAGACCCAAACCCGTCGTTCTCTTCCTCTCGTGCTCGCACAGCAGCTTGTTCGGCCTTGAGCTTCTCGAAGATGTCGTCGATCTGTGTATTGGTCTTGTTTTCGGGTGCCGCCGATTGCGCCGCATCTCTGGTAGACTCTTGTTTGATGCTCGGGGCAGTTCCAGGAGCCGAGGTCGCCGTGAACGATTCTCCAGTGACAGTGCTGTTGGACATCCAGGATGGCAGCGCATTTTGTTTGGCAATCTTATCCTTCTGAGCTTGCTCTGCCGCCTTCTCGGCGTCGGTCAGGCCGTCTGATGTTGAGATATTGACCGCGATAGACTGTGGCCCAGTGTTGGTCAGACCCTTGACTGCCATCGGTCGGTTTGCACCGGAGTCAACTGCGGTTGTCTGGGCGCGTTGATGTGTCGCATCTCGGACGACTGGCCGGGCACGCGAGAATGCTCGATCGAAATCGCACTCCGGGATATGGACGGCATCGATCTTGGGCAGAAGCTCGCTGATGAACTTGAATTGGTCGTTGAGGCGAGTCGACTGCTCGTGGCCGCCAGCATTACGATCTGCCTCAAAGGTGAGGGTCTTGCCGCAACGATGGCATTTGAAACCATCGGGACCAACGCTGTCCAGAACCTCCATCGCCGTCCATTCTGCTTGGCAAAATGAGCAGAAGTACTCCTTCTTTTCGTTGGCAACCTGCGTTGTGCCCTGGACCTCCTTGTCGATTGTGTAGACGCGCCACTTGATAGCATCAATAGTATGCCTGTAGTTGATATAGTACCATGTTCGATTGCTCGGTCTCGGGTTGCCTTCGCGAAGTTCCGGTCGGGTGTGGACGGTGAGGAATCTATCTTCTCGCAGCTTTCCGCAGATCTTGTGAAGATCCTTGGTGTTGATGGCCATGAGGTAGGCCAAGTCGTCGTCCCTCAGCGCTTCGTGAAGTATGAGTGCGTCGATCACGAGGATGTCCCGGGTCTGGTAAAAGGCCCGCATGACGGACTTGAGCAGTGTGACAGCGAGATCCATGGTGTTTGGCGCGAGGCGCAAAGAGAGGGATCGAGGGGGGTCTTGGTCGAGGGAGATGGGACTGCTGGGGACACGGAGTCTTTCGGTTGCGATTGACGGGCTGCGCTGTGAACCCAGAGACTATGCGCTCAATCAGAGGCACGTTTTCCCGTCTCCCCGCGAGTCGTTGGTGGTGCGCGCGATGATTTTGTTACTGAAGACGGGGCAGTCTGGAAGCGATCTTTGAATGGTGGCTTATCAGCGGAGGGCGACCTGAGAAGTATTGTGTTTTGTGTGGTGAAGAAATGATCTTTCTGGTAGGTTTGGGAGAAGGGAACGAGGGGATTTATATTAGGTCTCTTGTTTAGCAGCCTGATGAATATTTCCCGTTAGAAAGTTGTTTATTGTGCGAAGTTAACAAAAAAAGAGAAAGGTTCTTTGAACAATATTAAGGCACCCATGAAGTATGTTGACATAACGGACCCATAATTACCCTGCAAGCCTCTCAGCCTCGTCCTGGGTCCTACTTCAGCCTTGCACCTTCGTACCTAGGTACCTATGTACAGACAAAGTACGGAGCACAATGATGAGAAATCACATATTGTTCCAGAGAGATTCAACTTCGACTGCAGCAGTGCCTCTCAGGGTCAATTCGGCTTGTTGATACATCCTTAAAAAACCTTGAATGGCGCAACCAAAAATAAAATAAAATCATAAGCTCGTCTATGCGCCCTGCTGCTTTCAGAGTGTCCTTTGCCATCTTCCTAGCCAAAGCTGGTAAGTGCATGTACTTTGATCATGCTCAACGAGACGTCTCGTTTTTACATGGCCTTCTCTCCTCTGTCTGCCGTGCTCCAGGGAATCGAAATATCCACAAAAACCTGCAACTCCATCCTGAATTATGTATATTTCCTCAACTGCAGTAAAGGTTAGCGCACGAACTTCCACTTGAATGCGGTTGACAAGTCACTTACGTCGAGAGTGAGTGTCCTGGAGCTATTCACGTCCTGATCGCGATAAACGCCAACCAAGCTCTCGCTGTCTTGGAAGAGACCTGCTTTTAGACTGATGACGATGAACTGCATTCCCGGACCAGAATGCTCCCGAATGTACTTCTTGATCTTGTCCACGTTGGCGTTGTCCAGAGCTGCGTCCACCTCATCCAGTACGAAGAAGGGACTCGGCTGGTAGCTGTGGATGGCAAACAAGAGTGCCAGAGCTGCCATTGTCTTTTCGCCTCCAGACAGGTGCTCCATATCTCGGAAGCGCTTGAGGGGGGGCATGGCATGGTATTTGATTCCCGAGAGATACGGCATGTCGGTATCCTCCTCGATGTCGAGGTATGCCTGTCCGCCGAGGGGATAGGCTTCTGACCGGGTGAGATCCTTGTAGACATGCGATATTTGCTCCTGGATGTGGGTGAAGGCTTTGTTGAAGAGCTCGAATCTCTTCTGCTTGATGTCGTTGAACGCCTCCTTGGCCTCGTGTGCTGCCGTTTTCGAATCCTCGTATTCCTGATCCGTGAGTTTCAGTCGCGTTTCCACGCTTTCCAGCCTCTCCATGGCCCTCATGTTGGGGTTCAGTTTTTCCAACTCGGAGGATAACGCTGTGATCCTGTCGGACAGAGTCTCTTCGACGCTCGCGTCATCCGACTGCTTCACCATTAGCACAGCCCTCCCCAACATTCTGTGTCAAACAAATACTTACGCCTTTGTACTCTTCGTCGAGTCCGTCAAAGTTGATCTCGATTCCGTGATCATCCAACGCGATGTCCATCATCTCGTCGTCATCTTCGTCCACGTCCATGGCATCGGGGTCCTGGTGCAGCAGATCGTCTTCATTCGGTAGGTTGTCCAGTGTGCCCTCCACAAGGGGTACCCGGATTTGTTCCAAACGGCATCTTCGAAGTAGGGCTGACTTGCTAGCACTGTTCTTTTGAACTGTTGCTTCGAGAGCGTTGATGTCCCTCAATCGCGCATCAATGTCCTTGCTACGCTTTTGCACTTCTGTCCTTGCATCTGCCACTTTCTGGTTCTTCTCACCCAGCTCCCCTTTGCCCTCTGCTAGGGTCTCACGAAGGGCTTCGAGTTCATCCTGATCGTCGCGCATCGCCTCCTGGATCTCCTCCTTTTCCTTGATGTAAGTCTCGGCGTCATTTCTCAAGCGCCGGATTGTGTTTTGCATCCTGTTTATCCGGGCCATTGTATCGTCGCTACGAGTCTGCTCCCACTGAAGGTGTCTCGATAGCCTCTCCTTTTGTACTTCGAACTCGCTGCGTTGCTCAGACGCCTCTTGCTCCAGTTTGCCCTGGGAGGCATCGTAAGCGCGGATATCACTATAGCCAAGTCGACTACAGAAGTCTGCAAACACCTGGTCTTCAACCCGGGCAATTGCCTCGCTGAACTCGCGGCACGTGTTAGTTGTGCTTTCCAGCTGGGAGGCCTGCTCCTGGTGCTTAGGTTCTAGCTCCCGGAGCTGCTTCTTCTGGCTATCCAGCTCTCGCTTTTTGCTCGCAAAGTTCTTGTTGAATGCAGCCAACTCGTCCTTGATGGCTACTAGGCGGCGTTCAAGTCCATCCAGATCGTTGTATAGCGTCTCTTCCTGTGTCCCACGTCGGTCGGCCTTGGGCAGGCGCTCAATCTCATCCTTCAGCTTGGTGGCCATGCGTTGGAGGTTCTGAACATCGGCCTCTTCGAAGCGTCGCTTACCACTCTTCTGCTCGGGGCCACGGCCACCGGTCATTAAACCAGCCTTGTGAATGATGTAACCCTCAAGAGTCACGGCCTTGACTGGGATCTTCTTTTCGTAGCAGATGTGCTTCGCAACATCGAGTGTGTCACACACGACGGAGCTACCACAAGCGTAGGACATGGCGCGCTCAACAGAAGTATCAAAGTTGATGGTGTCAATGGTCAGTCGCGCCCCCGAGAAGCCTTTGACCGCAGTGTTGACTGCGTTGACTTTGATATTGTCGAGGGGGATGAAGGTCATTGGCGGGAATCTTTGTTCTTTGAGATACTGTACGCACTCAACGCCAATCTTCTCTGTCTCAACGACAACTGAATCAAAGTCTCTCCCTAGAGCCACGACGACGGCCTCGTCAAACTTCTTCTGCTTCGGAGTGCAGAGGTCTCCGATGCGTCCACGAACACCCGGGAAAATGCGCTTCAGGGAAGTCACCATCTCCTTCAACCGGGCCTCCCGGTCATTCTGACGACGGCCATCGTCGGCCTCGCGAAGCTTTCTGGCGACGTCCTCGAGCTTTTCCTCAAGCTCGGTCCGCTTCTGATTTGTGCGAATACGTTCCGACTGGAGGTGGTTAAACTCTTTCTTCTTCGCGTCGATTTCTTGGCCGAGGTCTTTGGAGCCCGTCTCTGCTGACGATCGTCGCTCATCGATGCTTGCTAGCTCGGCTTCAATTTTCTCGATGTTCGCCGCGATACTGTCAACCTTTCCCTTGAGGTTGTTGACTGTAACCTCGTCCGCTTTTCTTTGTCGTTCAAGGTTCTCAAGCCTGGCTAGATTGGGTCCGGAACGAGCCATTACTTGTGCTCGAAGGGTATCGTACTCTCTGCGATCCGCATCGCTGATCTCGCGGCCTTGCTTCTTCATCTGCTCTCTGTACTCGTTTTCGAAAACCTCCCTAGCCTTTTCCACGCTCTCAATATCTTTCTGGATCTTGTGCACCGCCTCTGCTAGCTGGTCGCGGTCTCTGGTGACCTTGGCCATCTGGGCCTGCGTTTTCTCGATTTGCTGACTCGACTCGTGAATCTTTTCCTCAATGGGGACGAGGCTGTTCTCCTTGTCTTCGATGCTTCTTTCCTTGATTTTGATATCCTTGTCGATGCGGGCAACCCGGCGGCCTGTGTAAGCCTGCTCCTTTCGCGCGGCTTCGAGTCGCTTCTCGAAAGATTCAACGTTTCGGCGTAGCTCCTTGAGATCTTCTTGATGGTCTTGGATTGTAGCGTATGACTCATCCATGGCTTTCTGGAAGTGAAAGAGTTTCCAGAGAGTGTGAGTGACAATAGCGGCGTCGCGCTCCTCGGTCTTTTTCTGGAAGTTATCCGCCTCCCTTTTTTGCTCCCGGTACTGCTTGATTTCGGAATTAATACCACGTCGACGATGCAACTGGAAATTCTGGTTTTCGGCAGCCTGCTCAGCTTCACCCTGTAGTCTTTCATAGTCTGCCTTGAAGTCCAGGCTGCCTGAAATCTGCTCAATCAGACGGGTAAGGTCCTGGGGAGATTGCGATGCAATAGCTTCAACGTCTCCTTGGAAGACAAGGAAGTTTCGGGCCTTGATGAGGATGTTCTCGGCCTCGAGTGCTCCGTTGTACTGTTGCGCGGTGACGACACGATCGTTGATTCGGTACTCGCTGGCCCCCTGATTCGTAATGGAGCGTTTCCACTTCTGCTCCTCGCCGGCATCGTCCTCGTAGACAGCCATGACCCAGGCGGTTTTGGGGTCGGCACGGGAGGCCTCGTCATCGCCGTCGGCATGGCCATTGGCGTGACCGTTAGTGTCTGCGGAGCCGTCGTCGTTGATTTTGGACGTCTTTAGAACTCGTCCTCGATAGACGAGGTCCTTGAGGTGGGCCGAGCGAAGGTGTGAAGACTTGATACCCAGGACGAAGGAAATGGCGTCCATGCTAGGGGATGTGTTAGAACGACACACGACGGGATAGGGCAGAGCCTGAGACGCACGAGTTGGACTTGCCCGATCCATTAGGCCCAATGATGGAGGTGAAGTACGAATCGCCGAACAAGAGGGTATGATGTCCCTTGTAGGACTTGAAATCTTTGCTACAGGTCAGTTGCTGGTGGTGTCGGGCGCATAATGCGCAAATGTGTCATGGACAAGGACGACGCACTGAAGAGCTCGAGACGGATGAGTTTGCCCATGATGGCGGCAGCGGTGGGCAGCGAGCCCGGGTATTCTTGATCGATACAGAGGACAGGCGTAAAATGGGATGAGAGCGAGGCTCAGGCTGGAGAGGTGCCGCGAATCGCGAATGCGACGAGGGGAGGCGGCGCGTCAAGTGGCCAGGGCTCGAGTGCGACAGACGAGTCGCGCCAGGAAGGCTTTGTGCGGGGCGGGGGAGTGCTATTCTCATGCACGTATTTTATGTAGCAGAGTAATGCAACTCCAAGCCACAAACGGGCATACTCGAAGGGAGGAATCGAGGGGCGACGGCACTGGTTATACGTTGTTTGCGATGTTGCGACGTTGGAGAAAATGATGGATGCAACGCGTCGCGCGACATGAGATGGCAGGCCGGGGCTCTGAGATGTTTCTCAGCGGGCAGCCACGGCTCCTGCCCTCCACCAGCTACCTACCTAGGTACCTACCCCCGACATTGGTAGCGTCTAGGCTTGGAGAGATGTGTGCACGGACCAGCCAACCTATGGCAACTGGAGAAGGTAGGTACCTAGGGAGACAGACAACAGACAAGCAAGCTTCTGTTTAAATCCGCCGTTACCTGACGTGAACTTTTGTGCATCTTATGAGCATGTTACCAGTGTGATCTAATGAAACTGTAGTCAGAGTGTGGGGAGCAACTAATTGGATCCGTGTTAGGTGATGCAAAGTCCCCCACGTGTGACAAGAACTTCAAGTTTATAAAACACCACAGAAGGGGGGAAATAGTAGTCGAATTTGGTTGCTCACCAGAAAGTAGGCATCAATGCCTTCCATCTCTCACATGACGGGACGGGCAGTGCCTGCGTGACGTTGGTGGTGGGGGTGCAAGCTTGAAACACTCACTCACTGAACACTGAACGTGTGATGCGTTGCAGCATCCTCAGATTCCATGTGTGTGCTACCTATATAATCAGATGTTCTGTTGGCTTAAATAACATCTCTTTCATCTGCCTGCCTCAGTTTTATCATGGTTGTTCGAGAAAAAGGAGAGATATGGATGTTCAACCAGAACCTCATCCTGGACCAAGTCTCGTTTTCAGCTGCTTCTGCCTATGTGGCGCAGGTGTGTGAGTGTGTGTGTGGCTGGCCCCCGAGTCGTCTGCTTCTCGCCTCCGCGCTACTGTATCTCCCTATCCAATCACAACTCCAGAGATCGAATGGCCCCAGACAGATTCAGCCAGGTCTTGCATCATCAGCTTCGCTCTTTGGTGAGTGTACCTACTTCGTACTGGCGAGTGCATTGGTGAATCCCACGTGGATGCTTCAGTTCTTGTCACCGCCGTGTCCCCTTCCGGTGTTTCCCTTTTGCACACCAATGTTCACATCCCTTATCTTCTCTCCCTTTTTAATCATCGTCTCTCTCTCCCTCTCTCCCCTTAGAACCACTGTTCTCATCCTTCTTTGTGGGTGGTGTAGGCACATGCCACGATTCGCCTTTCTCCCTCCCTGGTCATACACACCCCGGACAGATAATAAAGCTTGAAAGAAGCTCAGGCAGCCGACTCGATATAAATAAACAAGTACCGAGTACGCCCTCCCTGAACTCCCTTCTTTTTTTTACTTTACCAACCCCTGCCCTTTTTTTTTTTTCTCTCATCTTGTTTCTCTCCATCACCTTGTCCCTTCGGTGAGCACTTCAGTCCATCACAATTCACATTACCTGTCGCAGTGCCAACTAACACGCCCCCTGATAAGAGGTTCTGAGCTCCCTACCTCTCCGAGCTTCCTTCCTTGGCAGAGGTGACGTCGACACCTTCTCTCGGTCGGACAAAGCCAAAGACAACGAGACACAACCATCACTACCCATCACCATGGATGACGACTCCAAGGCAGCCTTTGCTGCTGCCCATGGCGGAAAATCAGACAACACCTCAACTGAGAGCGATCCCATCCTAACTCCTGGCCCCGAAGCCACTGCGTCTCCGAGCTCTCTACCGGTGGACCATGCCATCCTCGACACCCCGATCCTAGGCGCCACGACACCCAAAAGCCCACGACACTCGAGAAACCCGTCTTTTTCTGCTAGCAGTTCCATTCACGATGACTGGGACTCTCTTCCTCCCCTCGACCGATTGACGGTCCTGGATCTTCTCGATAACTTTGCTCTTCCCCAGCAACTCGAGAAGCTCCAGAAGGGCATCTCGGCCCAGACCGACAAAGTCCGTCGATCGAGAGAGGCCATCAAGTCCAAGACGCAACTGGCCAAAGATCGCATGGTCGAAGAATGGAGGCGCCGCGTCCCCTCAGCGGACGAACAGCTTGATCGATACCGCAAGCAGATGCAGCGCCGGGTTGACAAGCTTGGCAAACACTGGAACGACACCAAGGTCATCAGCGCGCGAGAGAAGATATCTTTCATCTTTGGCGTTATGAATATCTTCGTCAGCGGATATCTCATCGGTGGCTATCCCGAGTACTTCCATCTATGGTACACCGCTCAGCTGTTGTACTTCATGCCTATCCGCTTCTTCACCTATCACCGGCGTGGTTACCACTACTTCCTCGCCGACCTGTGCTACTTTGTTAACTTCCTGTTGCTGCTCTCGATCTGGGTCTTCCCTTACTCGAAGCGCCTTTTTACCGCCGCCTATTGCCTCGCATTTGGAAACAACGCCGTCGCCATCATCATGTGGCGCAACTCACTCGTATTCCATAGCTTCGACAAGGTCACGTCGCTATTCATTCATATCATGCCTTGCGCCACGCTGCATTGTATCGTCCATCTCTATCCACAGGCTGCGCAGAAGGAGCGTTTCCCTGCAATCTGGACCATTCGAAATTCAGAGCCTGGGTCACCGACGGCATATGCCAACATTGTCTCCATGTTGGCTTGGAGCACGCTTCCCTACACTTTCTGGCAGCTCTGCTACTACGTCTTTATCACTGTCCGCCGCAGGGAAAAGATCGCGGCTGGCCGGCCAACCTCCTTTACTTGGTTGCGGAAGTCATACTCCAGGACCTGGATTGGAAAGGTGGTGCTTGGTCGACCTGAGCCCCTACAGGAGGCCACATTCATGATGATCCAGTATACTTATGCTGTGCTGACCATGCTTCCCTGCCCGCTCTGGTTCTTGAGCCGTTGGGCATCGTCATTCTTCCTTATGAGTGTTTTCACCTGGAGTATCTACAATGGCGCAACCTACTACATCGATGTCTTTGGCACGCGGTTCCAAAAGGAGCTCGAGGCCATGAAGGCGGAAGTTATGAAATGGCAAAATTCCCCAGAACACTTGCCGCATTCGCCTCCTTTGGGGCCTCGCCCCGATGACTCGACTGCCCCTCTCAAGAGCCAGCAGGGACAGCCGGCTTCCGTTTCTACCGGCCAGATCCCATCAATGGACAAAGTGGAACGAGAAAAGAGCATGTTAGGGGGCACTTCATTACCCAAGGATGATTCCAACCGGGCCGCCAGTGTAGATCAGATTCCGCTCCTCGACGAGACCCGTGACTCTACTACAACCAGCATCGATGAGAAGCCAATGGATTCCGCACGGGAGAGGAAAACGGGCGAAACGACGAGTTCATGAGAGACGAATCTGAACCGCTGAGTCTTTCTCAGGTGATAGATGTCCTTTCAAAGGACACGATGGAGTTTCTTGATTTGCTCTTCCTCTCTTTTCCTTTTCTGCTTCAGTATGCGGAATGGTGTTACTTGGGCGTCGCATAGTAATGATGCTGTTTTAGCGACTCGGCTTGACGATTGATGGACTGAATGATTGCTTGGTTTTAAGGAGCAGGGAAACACGATGCCCGTTTGGGTTCTTGAGGATTGTTCAACCCGCCATTCATTACTGCGGAAGTACTCAACTTGCAATTACTTAGCTATCTATCTGCCAACCTACCTACCTATCTATACCCCTCTTGTTTCGTGGAGATGCCTTTGTGTTGGGCATATGAGGCTCTTGGTCACGATTCGTTGGCAATAATCAACACTGGCTGTTACATACACGGATAATCTAGTCTATTAGTGGCAGAATAATGAACCAAATTCGATCAGGTGGCATCTCGAAGAAGCTCTCCTATCGCGGTGAAGCGATCGATTCAGGTGTCTAGTCAGATAACAAGCAGCGTCAAGTCACGTCTTGGTGGGAAATATCACCAGCTCCGAATGAGGGCAGAGGCAAACCTAGCCACAGGATGAAAAACGGGCACAAGAGCAATTCGCTGTGATTCCAAGGCTTATTTGCCTTTACTGTATGTTGTCCTATGGTTCACCTAATCGCTTGCTCATCCCTATGTCCATCCATGTACCTTCCTGGCCCAAAATCCCATCCATCCGTCCAATCCATCCCAACCCATCCCGACCTTTGGCATCACGGATTCTGTGTCCGTTGCCCCCTAAAAACCCAGTTCTTCCTTGAAAGCAAACCCAACCAACACCCCGTCATGATCAACCCTTAAGCCAGAGAATACCTGAATCAAAATGCGACGCCAATTCATGCACTGGTACAATAGCCACCGGGGTATCCTTCTTCTTTTTTTTGTTCTTCATAGAGCGTGAGATGAGTCTTGTAGAGCATGGCTCGCCCAACCCGTCAGTGTTTCGGGGCGCGACGATGCCAGTACGAGAGATAGTCTCCTGAAAATAGCGAGAGAGACAGGGCGAAATATATCCAGAGGTGATTAGGCAGCTAGGATAGTGCCACCCCGAACGCATCGCCTGGAGCCACTGGATTCTTACCGAATGACAGCCCAGTCCGCGAGACGACCACCGGTATCACCATCCTCTCGGGTCCCTGGCCGTCGACCAAAGACGGACCAGAATCTCAGAGTCTCGTCGCCGGCACCCGTCACAACCGTCCGGCCGTCCGGGCTCATGGCCAAGTATAACACACGATAGGTATGACCCGTCAAACTAGCCACCTGAGTCATGGAGGGATACTTCCAGACCACGATTTGGTTCTGGCTATAGCCGTGTGTCGACACAATCTCGTTCGAGTTCTTCGACCAGGCGATGTTGCACACCTGGCTCCCCGTGTCAATCTCGTTGATGACAGATCCCTTCACCGTATCGTGGAATATAATGCGTCGATCTGCGGTACCGCCTCCAGAAGCAAGCAAGCCGCGCTGATGGGGCGACCAAGAGATGGCCTTAACAGCGGCTGCGTGATCCGAAAACTTCCACAGGGGGGTTTCTGAGAGCTTATCCCAGACCATAAGTTTGTTGTCGTTTCCGCCGCTAGCAAGCTGTCCATCTTCGCAATTCCACTTCAAGCCGCAAACTTCCTGTTTGTGGCCGACGAGCTTTCGTAGCCACTGGTCTGGGGCGCGAACGTCCCGATGGTAGATCAATCGATCGCGCGATCCCGAGGTCAGAATGTGAGTGTTCCAGGCCAGAGATCCCACTCGCGCTGTGTGGCCAGTCATCGTCCTTAGTCGCCGGGCCTTCTCCGCATCCCAGATCTGGACTAATCCCTTGCCAGTTCCAATAGCAAGATGTGTGCCTTTTTGAATCCACGATACACTCGTGACGGTATCGTCCTCCAGAGTGCAAAGTTTGTTAACTTTGCTAGTCTGAGCGTTCCACATGTACACGCTTGATCCCAGACCGACACCGAGGATGTTCGCGCTTCCCCAATCCACCAAGTTCAAATAAAAATCGTCGGCCAGGTCAGGCGCATCGAGAACCTTGAAAGGCACTTTGCTCACAGCTCGCGGTTGGCGTCGCGGACTTAGCAGCATCTGTTGGCTCCCAAATCGAACAGGTGATAAGCTGTAAATCTCAGCACGAGTGTCCAAGTTTGGGCCGTGACGGCTTTGCGGCGTCTTGGATGGGGTTGGATGCCCGGCAACATGACTATGGTTCCGGGGAGACATGTATGAGAAAAGGTTCTTGTGTGGCGTTGATGGTGTCAATGATGAAGATGGTAATGAGCTGGTCGTAGCATTGTTTGGTGGAGTGTGGGATCGAGTTCCGTCATGTGCAGGACCATGTGAAGAGGGGGGGAGAGTTTGGTTCGGAGTGAGACTTGGAGTAGCTGCCTGAGGGACTGAAGTCTCGAAAAGCTCGGCTCGCAACAGGGTCGAGAATGTGCGGTTTGCTTCCTCCGCTGCGATTGTTTGTCAGCAAACCCAGTACGACTATGGGAGGCAAGAAGAAGAAATGACATACTCTTTTGAAAGTGGAGCTCGCCGTGAGGTGTGCGCTTCTTTTGCTTAGGAGTCGCTGGAGAGCCGTCCTCATGTAGCAAGCTGAAGCTGGCTTGCAAGTCCTGGCCAGAACGCGTAGGGATGAATCTATGGACATGTGAGCAAAGATATCGAGGGAAGAAAGCGCGGTGCTCAGACGAACCGGTCACCGTTGATCCGTTGGCGCTTGCGATGAGGACTAACGCCCGGGGTGCTTTCTCGCTGAGGGCGGTTGAATTCGCGTAATAATGCCGAGTCGACGGCGTCAATATCGAACGGGCTGCCGCGGGTTGCATCACTCATCCGACTGTTTCTCTGACGAGGGGGACGTTTTGACTGATTGTCAAGGCCATGTTTTGATTCTAGACGGCCACGATCTGAGCGGGGAGGGGGGGTGGAAGCGCGAGCAGGTGCGGTACGGTCCTTGGGGCCGTCGATAGTCCTCTTGGAGGGATGAAGATCCGAGCCAGCCAGGCCGGCGGCTTCGGGAAGCACTGTCATGATTGATTTGCGGGCGGTTTGCGACGTTTTGGAAGGCGGGTCGAAAAGTCGCGGGGAGTAGAGCGGTGGGGAGTCGGGTCGTGGACGCGAGAACTGTGTGAGGGATGCAACAAAAGATTCGGACTCGGTAAATTCAAGACGCAATGCGGCGGTCGGCGAACAGTCGGGCGAGACGGTGAGGACGAATCCCAATCACCGTCTGGCAGGTCTCGACGTGTTTCGTTTGAGGGCTTCTATCGCATCGTCTCGAAATCGCATGTACCGGACAGCGGAGGGGCGGCGGTTGGGCAGTTACTGTCGATGACGCCCCGTTCGGCGAGAGCGGAGACGATGGAGTGAGGCGGTATAGACCGAGAGAGATGCGGAAAGCGTCGAGCGGGAACAAGAGCGAAGCTGGATAATGCGAAAGCGAACGGTGATGCAAGACGCGCGATGCTGAGATGATGCGAGATGCGAGATGCGAGGTGTGAAATGTTGAGCGGAACGAAAGCAGAGCAGTCGAGGTCGGAGATGGGTGCGTGCGGTCTGGCACTTGGGCTTTGCCGGGTTTACTGAAGGCGCTGGGGGGTGGCGGGAGGAGGGTCACTGTTCGAGAGGGAGGCTGCTGGTGGAGGGAGGTTGACCTGGGACTTGCAGCAGGGCGCGCTAAGCTGTGAGCGGGCCAATCAGGGGTCTCAGACGCCGGGCTGGTGCCGGGTGCAGGGGGGGGGCTCGACAAGGACCGCGGCGGCCAGGAAACGCGCGGGTCAATAATAACAACCAAAATAATAGAGCGAACGGGGGGTAACCTGGAGACGTGATTCCCTGTCTCTTGAACGGGAAGGGACGTGTGTTTGTATGTGCTGGAGAAGTGTCTATTGTTTTTTGGAAGAAATATCAACCCAGCTCAGGTTTTTTAATAAGAGGTAGGAAGTAGCCACGGATGCACAAGTAAGGCCGGTAGGTACATAGGAACCCAGTTATTAGGTAAGGACATCTATCCGCTCGTGGATGAATGTTTAAGGTACCTAGGTATACTACCTACGCACATTTTCCACATAGACGGGATTGACTTTGCGTCAGGCTCACTGCTTCCGTGAAACGATCCCTCCCTAACCTCTTTGACTCCGAGACTATTGTCGAGAATACGGCTTTAACACGAGCTGTGTCTTTCGCGTACGATGTTCCCAACTCTAAAGAAACCCCCGTGCCCTGGCCTCAACCCCAAACGACAAGCCAGTCAAAGGGCAAATGATTGAGCAGGTGCGCTGACGACATGAGGCGGATTGAGGATATAAAAACGCACACCAGAAATCCATAGAAAGAAGAAGCAAATGCCTTGTCCCATGCATCCCTATAAGTCAAAATATGGAGTCCGGAGTACGAAGTACTTAGAGGGAGATGTGATGTTATGACATCTGCTCGCCTCCTTAGGTAGGCATGCGCCCACTGCTGTGTTGTTTATGTCTTGCGTGTGTTTTTTCAATGTGCGTCTTGGGTCATGCATAGGTAGGGAGGTGCGAATAACAATGTACGTGTAGATGCATATACACACATGTAGGATGTAAGTTCTATGTAAGTGCACACGCGTGCAATAAAAACCCCTCTCTCAGTTACAACGAGTGCGTTGAGGGAATTCGACACCAAGCACTGCCAACGTGGGCCGATATTTTTGCCTCTGTTGTGAGGTGTTGTGTGAGTTGTTGCGTTGTGTCTTGTTGTGTCTTGTTATGTCTTGTTGTTGTATTGATGGGCTAGTGCGATTTCTAACTTTGTTGTCGACAATATTGGGCGGGCGGATATCTAGCGCCCTCAAATCCCTCCGCCCCGACATCAAGAGGCCAGCGAGAAACGCCGACATCAAACATGGCGGGCGGTTCCGTGACTAGCGCACTCCGTTCCAGCAAGAGGACACTGGCCAAATATTACCCTCCCCAAGCTTCTTCGGGCAGTGCTGGGATGAATCGAAAAACAAAGTGCGGCGTGGTGCGGCGTGCCGCTGCGTGTGCCTGTCTGCCCAGGCTTGTTTGGGTGGACTGCCGGGACGCGTTACGTGAATGCGTGAATGCGCGGTGGCCTGGGAACAGCCTCCGAGCCTCGTGGGCGTCGATTGGTTGGCTGTCGAGTTGTTGTCATTCATTTGCTTGTTTTGGCGTCTTGTCTCTATTGACCAACTGAGCTCTTCCCGTCCCACCATCCCTGAACGTGGGGCGGCCCGTCCAGCGGCCCAGCGTGTGCGTGTCATGGTCAAGTGCGAGGCCAGGTCCGCACAGTGCACGCCTTCTCGAAGCCCAGCCACACGGGACCTGACAACGTCGACGCAGCCACCACCCATGCACAGTAAAATCTTCTCCGGCACTGTCCCAAACACGCCAGGGCCTTATCGCGCCCGTCTTAACAACTGGAGAGGCTGGTCGCGTCAACGGCGGCCGGGGGCCTTTGCAAAAGAGGGCCACTCAACGCGTCTGGAACACACGCGTTCTAACCCCCTCTTCAGGCCCCCCTTTTCTCGTCTCCCCCACCTAAATTCCAGCGAAAAGAAGCATTCATAGGTGCTTGAGTTGGGTCACAGCTGAGCAGCGAGAGGTCGCACCATACGAGACCTGAAGTTTGCCCAAGAACGTGGAGGTGGACACGTTCTCGACATCCACATAGGTAGGTAGATCCGATCAAAATGATGAGCTATCAAGGCGGAGCAAAGACCCGGGTCCTTCAGCGGTCGCATGCACAGCCAACCCTTCGTTCTCTTTCTCCAACTACCACCAAACATCTTCACGCGCGTTCGTTCATTCAATCATCATTCGTCTTTTGCCCTCTCTAAAGTGGCTTCTAAGGAAATGGCGGTTCTATGTTTGCAGAGCAATCCTCCCTTCTTCGCGCGAAGTTGCAACCCGTCTCACACGCTGCTTCAGTTCTCGCTCCCGCTTCAGATCAAACCATCCCCAAACAAAGAAAAAGAGTAAGTGATGAGCAGGACGAAAATGGACGCGGCCCAGTACGAACAAAACCCAGAACAAAGAGTGAGTACCTAAGAGGTATCACGATGCCTTCTATGCCATGGCCCTCCATGCCACAATTGCCTCTTGGTAGGTAATTCGCTCCTCTTTCATGCTTGTGCCTCAGCCTGTGCGAGCAGCCGCTCTCGCCATCCATTACAGACTTCCTCAAAGCCACCGATAACCTCGCCGCATACGCCTGCGCACTCCCGCTTCTCTAATCGCTCCCCCCAGTTGCCGCGTGTCAACCACCGCTCGCCTTCCTCTCTAAGCTCATCCTCCCTTCTCATTTCTGCTACAATCTCTTTGGCGCTCCTCAATCTCCTCGTCGCCGTGGTGGTCGTTTGACGGGACATGTGCAGTGTATCAGACAAATAATTCAGAGTCTGGACCAAGTCGGAAGTAATTGTGTGGAGTGCTGTCAATGAGTTGAAGGCTGTTGTTGATGGCCGAGGCATGCTATCTGAGAGCGACAGCAGCAACGGAATTAGTTCGTCGATCGTTTCCGGGTCAGGCGGCGCAACCAACGGCGAAAGCAAGGGGAACGAGAGGTTGTGAAGCTGGCGAGTCTGGTGATTTAAATGCGTCGTCAACGCCGAATGTGCTGTTATCAACCTGCAATGATGTTAGCCCATGTGACGGATATTCCCATGGATAAGACTAACCTTGAGGCGCTAGCCTCGACGCTGGATTGAGATCCAAGGTCTCGCAACGCAGTTGTGACTCTGTTGAAAACATCGTCCGCAGGTCCGCCATATTTATCTATGCCTCGTCGGGCGAGTGACTCCACTGCATCCATCTTGGCCACCAGACCAGGAGGCATACCAGGGGATTCCAGATCCGACTCTGACCCATACTCGCTACCATCGTAGTTGCTCTGGTGTCTTTGATGTCCGCGTCGATGTGGTGAGAGGATGGTGAGGTGAGCGGCCCTCGTTTTGTCGCCGTTTGCTTGTGCTGGGCTATCGATTTCCATCAAGGCACCATCATCAATCGACTGCCCTGCCAATGCTTCATCATCTCCTGGACCTATCGAGATGTTGTCGAGATCGCCATCCATATATTCGCCCTCGTCACCGGAGTCCGAGAACGCATCCGCTAGCTCGTCTGCCAGGTTTCCCATGCCGTTCCCGCCCAAGTCCAGAACATCTTGCTGGTTGAAGCTATTGCGGAAGGGAGTCGAGGGATCTTGTGCTGACGATTTGGACAACCGCCGGGCTTGGGGGGAACCGGAAAAACTATCAAAGGCTGAAGAGTTTCGGGAGTGTCTGGGGGTACGCGGTGAGGATGGCATTTTCGTATCTCGGAAAAGGGTCTGAGGGAAGCGCTTCTTGGGAAGGCGACCTGATCCCTTCGAGTTGGAGACGCAGGGCGGCGGGCTCCTCCAGAGTAGCTAGGCCAGCAACTGAAGCAGTGGTTGGAAGGGGCCGAGAGAAAGTCGATATTTCCTCTAAAAATGTGGCCGTCGAAGATATGGCCAAGGATTTGCGGGCTGTTGGTATTGTGTTCGGATCGAGGGGGAAGTTGGCGGCGTTGACGGGAGATGGTACGCTGGCCTGGTCGTCGAGACTCGAAATGATATTGGCTTGAGCCACCCAGGTACCTTACTAGGTACCGTATAGAGGCAAGGTACGGAGTAGGGTGGTAGTAGCTAACGGCCTGGATAGTATGGCACCTATTGTTGGCACGGAAGACGGTCGGATCCACGGCTAATCTGGAAACAATAATAGATCCTAGTTCCTTCTCTGGGAACGACGCCTCGATGCTGTTTTATCTTTTGAAAGTCGAGGCCGAGTCAAGTTGTTCTGGGTGCTGTGACACGTGGAGGGATCATATGAATGCGCTACCCCTCTACGCTTCTTTGTTGCTGTGACTGAGGTGCTCAACGGCTTCGTGGCTGCGATGTGGTGGAAGCGAAACGCAGGGTGGATCCTTCGTCGGCGCTCGCTTGGGTACAAAGAGTGACGGTACCATTTCAAGACAAAAATAAGATAGAGATACCCCGAGGACAGGTCCATTGTGGTTCTTGCAATCTACTAAAGTACCCCCTCCCGTCACTTCAAAGTCCGTACTCCGTGACGCATGAAGTAAGTACCTACCTTAGTAATTTAGTACCCACCGAATAATGGAAGAAGTGAAGCCCCCCTTGTCGACCCCTTTGTGGCTTGCCCCCAACCCAGTTATTTGCACGGCCACATCCCACACAACAGCTTCTTTGTTTGCAAGCTTCCCGCGGGGCAAGTTGCAAGAGTGCTTGATAATTTTAGACACTTTCTTTCCTTTCAGCTCACCTCTCTTTCACACAATCCCTCTCCGGCCGTGCCAGCGTCTCTCTCGGGCCGACACAGATCAGCCTTCATACGAATCAGCGCGTCCCATTCTGCGGACGAAAAGACAATCAATCGATTGACAACATCGACAGCACGAGCGAAAATGGCGACCTTTCGACGATTTCGTCCAGACGACGTGAACAAATTCTCCAAGTGCAACCTCGATCCACTCACCGAAACTTACGAGCTCAACTTCTACCTCCAATATCACGCAAAATGGCCTTCCCTTTTCCAAGTGTGCGAAGACATGGACGGAAACATCGTGGGATACAGTGGGATACCTACCTAATCGTCAGGTCCGGTGGCCATGGATGGTGCTAACAGTTGTTGGGCAGTCATGGGCAAAGTCGAGTCTTCGCCCGATGCTTATAAGGTATCTGAACACTATTTGCCCTGGCATGCACATATTACGGCTCTCACCGTAGCCCCCGAGGCACGAAGGTCTGGAATCGGCAAAATTTTGACAGACCAGTTGGAAGTCGCTGCCGATGCCAATGATACCTGGTTTGTCGACCTGTTTGTCCGCAGGAGCAACCTCAGGGCCATCAACTTCTACAAAGGCTTGGGCTACAGCGTCTTCCGTGTAGTCAGAGACTATTATGGCGATCATGCCACCGATCCCACGCAGTCGAAAGAAGACGCCTTTGACATGAGAAAACCAATGAAGCGCGACAAGGACCACCAGCACATCAGGGACGATGGAGAGGACCACGTGGTCGATCCTGAGGATGTCTGGTAGGCGCAATTCCCATGTACGTCGTCTCCAGACCTCTCAGTCTCGACAATCCCAACGCCCAAGTGCCAGGAAGGGGTGGTTTTGGAGCAACGCGCACGTGCGGCGTGCGACATGCTTGCTACACAACTCAGAACCGACTCTGCCCTCTCCATTCTTATGCCCTTTCGCTCACAAGGGCGCTATCCGGACCAAGCAGGAACCCACTGGTGTTGACACAGTCTTCCGGGGTGCCCCGGCATTGGAACGCCGATGGCTGGTTAACTCGGCGTCGTTGGGTCAGTTGTATCCGCACTTCTTCATTGGGGTATAGAGGGCACCTGGCGCGACTCCATTCACTCACGGCTGCCGGTAGTCCTCCTCACTCACTGCTGCTCGCGTCAATCCGATGACGGCGTGCTTGCTGGCGTCGTAGGCACCGTGATTGGCGAGCCATGCCGGGCTGGTTGGATGAGGAGGGTATATCATAGAGAGAACCTTACTGGAGATGCCATCAGCGCCATGGATGGAGGCGACTTTGACACCGGGTCCACCATAGTAATGCTGCGCAGCTCCGCTCGTAGACAATGCATGGTTCCCGCCAGGCTCATTGCCATGACCCTGTACCGTGCTCTCCGGTGATAAGGCTGCGTTCACGGCGCCGTTGAGCCTCCCCGATCGCTCTCTGATAATAGCGTCCAGCCACACTCCTCTACTTCATCAATGCTGTGGGACATTAGCCCAGGCCACCATTGGCCGTTTTCTTTGCTCCGCTAAACACGAAGGAGCATTCTTCGCGGCCGCCATGTGCAGGGCAGCCCTCGCAGCGAGAGGAGCCCAGGCATAGTCAAAGTAGATCCCACTAGTAATAGCATACCTTTCCCCTGGTGCGCCATTCCTTGGGAGGAGGCGCCAGATGCCTTTGTTGTGGACAACAGGATATAGGAGCACGGCAAGACAGGAGATATAAAGGAAACTCGAGGCACTCGGGCGTATATATGCGCTTGGTTGGGGGATTTGGTGGTCGATGTTTATTTACCCCAGATAGCAGGTGGTCTTTTTGCAGATATTTCTACTTCTGGGGTGTAATTTGTTATGAGGAAATTCTACTTCTCCTAGTGGCTCAGGTTCATGTAGTGTGGAGCTTGGTTTCGTCAGCAGTTTTAGCATTGATTTGCGGAGTGATTACTGGCTCCTGTGTGGCTTATGTTTGCACGTGTCTTCTTGATTCATATATGCCCTTGTTACTAGGTAGGTACCTAGTAGGTAGGTAGTACGTTCCTGTATAGAAATACCCACTTAGGTAGTCAGAACAATATGGAACAGTGAGTTGTAGGTACCAAGATTTACCTTAGCTGAGAAAGCGAAACAAAACCGTGGAAATCAGCGATCGAGTGAAAGTGACTTTTTACATTTTTCCTTTCATTTGCGAGCCCAATGACTTGTCATTTAACCATTAATGTCAAGATTGGAACGCAATTCGCAGAAACCCCGTGTTTCATGAGTGGCTCCAGGGTAGGCAACGTAGTACACGAGTTGACAGTGACCGAGTGCAAGCAGAGTCAAAAAGGAACGATGCTCTCATAATCCTAGTTTACCTGTCCCCCTCTTTAAATTAATCCAGTGCTGATATACAACACAAACCCATGACTTGCCTGGCCTGAACTTCGTGATTGAATATTCGTGATGGAACATTATCATGTCTCGCGAGACATTGCTGGTAGGCAGCTGTTCGTTTGTAAGTGGTTTTTGTATGCCACTGGCTGAATCAAAATAGGTTGACAGGCCCTCACAATTAACAAACAAAAGCGCAGGCGATGCTGGAGGGCAACAGCTTGGACTTCCCATGTGAACAACATGCCTTCGATTAGGGTTCTATCATTGGTCGATAGACTCAGTCGTGCTTTTAATTTCGCGACGACACACGGGCTCGAGAGTGAGGCTGTTTGGTCATGGATTAGCCACATTTCTTGGCGCCCCCGTTGCTTTCAGAATGCCTTGGGGTACTGGCTGTGGCTGGACAAGTACCTTGCCTTGTGCTGTGAGGATTATAGGGGGTCTGGGTACCCAACTGCCGGCATGAAGTATCGAGTAGTGCACTTGACCCGACGCGATGGAAGTTGCCTGGCTGACCAGCTGACAGGTTCGTTTGCTGCCTTCTGACTCCTTCTCCCCCGTCCTGTTCCATTGTCAACCCTTCATCCTCCACATCCCTTCTCGGCCGGGCCCATTTGAGCCATCACTGTCATCCATCCGTCAACTGGCTTCATCTGTTGTCGCAAATTTCCCTTTGTTCTCTTCTCTGGGCCTGCTCAGTTCTCCAGCTGGCTCCCTATTCCACTGTTCTTAGCCGCCGCACCTTCCCGCCCTTTTGGGTCTGCACCTGCCTGGGCTGTTCCTTCCCTCATCATCTTCCCCAACACCGTTTTTTTTTCTCCTCCCTCCAACACCTCGACTCAGCGCCAACCTTCCGCAATTGAGCCATCGCTCTCCACCACACTTTCTTCCGCTCTCGACCGAGCCTTCCTGTCAACCTATCCGTCTTAATATCACCTCCAAGTTTCGATCGCGATGGCAACCACCGCCATGGATTACGAGGCTGCCAATGGCGATCGCTACGAAGGTTCGTTCTTGCCCTGGTCGCGCGCGTGCGCGCAGATGCACCTGCTCCACGTCGAGTTGTTGCATTCTTTGACATCAACATTGCCCAACCCACATTGCCCTTTGTCCTGCAATGTTGTTTCTCCTCCTCGCCGCACCGCATCGTCTCCCATCGTCTTCATCACTGTCCTAACTGTTTCGCCCTAGACGAGGGTTCTCGCTACGAACGCGACAATCGAAGTGCCTCGCCTCGTCCCCGTGACGAAAACGAGGGCAGCCGTCGTCGCTCGGCTTCGCCCAACGGCAATCCCGACAGGTAAACCCCAACGTTCACCATTTGTTTGACAAACTCTCGACTGACGCGTGCACCCATACGCAGCAACATGAAGGATGTTTCTGCTCCCCGTGACGACGATGATGGCGCCATCAACCCTGGTTCCAACCTCTTCGTGACTGGCATCCATCCCAAGCTCTCCGAGGCCGAGGTTTCCAAGATGTTCGAGAAGTATGGCGACGTTGAAAAGTGCCAGATCATGCGAGACCCTCACACCAAGGAATCCCGAGGTTTCGGGTTCGTGAAGATGGTGACTTCCGAGCAGGCTGAGGCTGCCAAGGAAGGACTTCAAGGTGAGCAGATTGAAGGCCGAACCCTCAGCATTGAGAAGGCCCGTCGCGCTCGACCCCGTACCCCGACTCCCGGAAAGTATTTTGGCCCGCCCAAGCGAGGTAAGTAGCTACCCATAGACGTCATCGCATTATCACCCGCTGACACTTCGCTAGATCCTCGCCCTCGCTACGATGACCGCCGTCGTGGCGGCTACGGAGGGTCCTACGGCCGTGATGACCCCTACCGGTACCGCGGCCAAGATCGCGGACACGATCGACGTTACGAGGAGCGTGGTGGCGGTGGAGGTGGTAGCGGCGGTGGTGGCGGTGGCTATGAACGTGGTTACCGCGATGACCGACGCTACGAGGAGCGCGGTGGTGGTTATGGACGTGACTACGACCGCAACTACGAGCGCCGCGAGCGCGATGAGGGCTATGGACGAGATCGGTACGCTGGTCGTGAGGACCGAGAGCGCTATGCTCCTCGTGGCGCCCCTGGAGGCTATGACCGCGATCGATATGACCGCCAAGCCGAGCGCGATGCTCCCCGATCTCGAGACCCTGGCGCCAACGCCGGCGCTGCTGGGTATGGTGAGTCCGCCTCTCGTTCCGAGACGCGCGACACCTATGGAGGTTCGGGTTACTCTTGAGTGTCATTTTCATGTAGTCGCTAATCCTCCTAGGCGCACCCGACCGCAACGCTCATTGACCACGTTAACCGACCTCGACTGTCTGGCTGAACAGTCAGTCTAAAGGGTTAACCCACATCTCTTTTCCTCACCTCCTTGCTTTGCTCGTTCACCTTTTCTGTTTATTTGTTTTCTTCCTTCCGTGGACTACAGCAGACACTCAAATCATGATCTGCTTACTCAGGAGTTTCGTGTGATTGCGACAGTTTAAGGGATTGGAATCAAAAAGGGTACTCGGCCTGCATCACTGAGTTTCTTGTTGCCGGTCGGTCTACGGCGACAAGGTCACAGAAGGACCACGTATGGCAGCTTCCGGATCTTTGCAAATCAAACACTTCATCAGTCATCCATCGCGTCTATCGACGGCTTCCTTTATAGCAATGGCAGCACAACATCCAGCAGATGTCGACGTCGGCCTTGGCGGTGAAACCGAGGGATCAATATACTCAACATCGACTGCGGACCTCTTCGCCTGCAGCCTCATTGTGCCGTCCCCAGACATCCCGAAATTGGGTTCTACGAGTCGACAGGCGACGGCGCCAATCGAAGCGAGCTCTCTTATTGTTTGCGCCGCTGCTTTCGCCCTGACTGACCTTATACTCTTGAGTCAGAAATACCCTCCGTAAATGTGTCGCCTATCGCCAATCTACCGCCCCATTCGCTGTAATCAACTTGACGCCATGCAACTCTTAATTCGTTATCCCTGTCGCTCTGGTTGGCACCGTGAGCTTAAATCGGCGGGCATTCAGGGGGGTTGAGAAGTCGGGCTTGCTGCTCTCTCTCCATCAACGTCTAACCTAGCACCTGCCCCTGTCCCGCTGCCGTCTGGTCAACGCATTCAAAAGTTTGCCCTCGTCGGCCACTTGCTGGTTCTCCCGGAATTCGTTTGCCTTCGTCCAAGTGCACCGTGCGGTGGTGGGTGACTGGGGAGGTAAGTTGGGTGTTGGGTGTGGGAAGCTGACTTGGGGAATAGGTTTTGCTTTGGATCGAACGGACATTTGGCACACGTTTTCATGCGATTAACCGCTCTTGGCTGCCAGCCTGCAGTGTCTACTGACGATGTTGATCCGTTATAGGTAACTAGCCCATTATGCTCGAGGTGCTTATAATTTTGCCTTGCACGGCGATATGAAGCAAGGGTCATTTCATTGAAAAGCGATAATGGAATAAACACCCGCCTCTACTTTCAAAATGTTTGGACTTGTCTCACACCAGCTACAAAGGATGGTAGGTAGATATACCGACGAACCAAGGTAACGAGATAGCCACCCCCATAACCCGAACTATGCACCTGGCTGGTATAGTGCCCATCTGGGTGCAGAAAGATGCTTGCCTATCCCAACGGAATGTGGGAATATGATTGTCACCTGGGGACCTGCAAGTAGTCAAGGTGAGGCACGGTATGTTCGGGTAGGTCCATGGTAAGTCGGTATTTTAGGGTCTGATACGCATGGCCCGTAGTCTAAATATTCAATCCTCAAGTTCTCCATTCATTAACTCCCATTCCTTTTCCGATGCAATATTCTTCACATGCCACTGCCTCGTAGGGTCTCGACTCCGGCTCAATGCGACTCATTTCCAGACCGGTTCACACTCGCACCGATCAGCCACCCAACCCCCGAGACTAGTGTTCCTGTCGCAGCTTCTCTCAGTTGGTCCCTCTTTCTCAGGCGGTGATGATCGTGTGCTTCGGTTTCTGAAGTTTGAGGCCCCGTTTTATCATCGTGAGTAGGAGCAGGAGCAGGAGCAGGAGCCTGTAAGCTGGATAAGACTGTAAAGTTCCTTTGAGCCACTCGAGCCGTGGCCCGGGATAGGTCGAAGAGAGACATTGGCGCCTCTTCCGCCTGACGAGCGGCTGCGCTGGCGGTGATATTCCGGGGTGGGTATGCCTTGTCTGGACCAGGGGCGTCGAACGTCCCTGGGAGGTGCTGGAGGTCGCCCGCAGCGTCCCAGGCATCCTCCTTCACGGCCTCGTCCTTGATGGCGAAGTCCAGCTGCTCCTCGCAGCGACGGAAAGTCTTCAGGACCTCTTGTAGTTGCGAAGCGGGTGCGATGCGCAAGGCGGTTGCGAGGCATTCTATCCGCTGCTCCAGGTGACGAATCTCAGGATTTCCACTCGCAGTCCCTAGGTGAGTTGGTTTTTGCGATCTCGAGGTACGGACATATTTCCCAGCGTCCAGGGCGGCCTTCCACGACCACTCATCACCGGAGCACCCTGGGGACTCTTCGTGGGGTTCAACGTGTGACGTGCCCAAGCGGTTGACTACATACGAGTAGGCCGTCTCGAAGTCGTCTTCCCTCAAAGCGGCCTCAATGCACATGGCCTCAATTCGCTTTTCGGCTACGGGAAGACTACTCGCCTGATCACCAGCAGCATATGTCTTCTTGCCTGGCGTGTTGCAAGTGGGTAAACCGGCCTTGACCATGTTGGTACCGAGCTCTAGGAATTCCTGCAAACGAGTATACGCCTTAGAATTCTGCTCCAAAACCTTTTCGATTATGGAGATGGGGTCCGAGTGTACTCTGAGTACGACTGGACTGAAGGGTTCGCCTTGTTTGAGCACTAGTCGATAGTCGCTGAGGGCGTGTGCGGCTCTCAGTAATGCTTCAATTCGTTGGGCGGCAGGCATGGTCTTGTTCATTGTCTTTGGGAACGCACGGTTTCTAGGATCTACAGTTAGGAATTGTTTGATGTATTCCATGGTGGTTATCAACGTACATCTCGTTGCATTTTTTGAGCCCCCCTCTTGTACGATTCGGATTAGAGGCGTTGTCGAATGCCGCAAGCGCCGCGTTCTGTATGGTGTTCTGGAGCACGGATACTGGAAGAGGCTGCTTTGCCGGTTCCTCGTAGAGAGATCTTGCAAGATCGTAGCCTAGTCGACGGTTAGTGAGTCATGTCTCGAGGGACAATGTTAGAAGATCAGCCATACGTGAGTTTGAGAGCAGGGCTTTTAACAGCTCCGTCTCGATGAACTCCGTTGGCACCACACTGAAGATGCCCTGAACAGATCCGCTAGAGGAAGAGCTCTCTTCAGCTCCCCAGTTGCGAAGCCACAGAATCTCCCGTCGCGCCCGTGTCCAATAGTCATCGTCGTTCTTGGGCGCGCGGGTTGAAATAGTTCGAATTAACCGCGACAACTCGCCCTTTTGCTCGTGGGGATCCCGAATGAATGCTAGGTCACCAGCTCTCCTGACGGTACACGGGACACCGGATCGACTGAGAAGAAAGGCACTCAGAATAAGAGCCATCAGTAGATCAATTGACCTTGACTTGGGTGTTGTGAGGGGGTTTGAGGAGCTTAGAAGATCATTCCTCATGTGAGTCGCCGTCTTTGCGCCGAGGAAAACATCGTCATCGAAATGAGAAACGGGTGCGAGGTCAGAAGCTGCCGATTGCAGAGTCGATTTCGGATCTTGATCCATGAGTGATCCAATCTTGTTGCATATTCGGTAGGCCGCCTCCAGCGCGTCTAGTGTAGCCTCAGGTATTAGGTATGTCGAGGCCAACGCGGATCTGGCATAACTTTGGTCAAGGTACTGCTGTTGGTTCTCCTGAAACCATATATTGACGTCTTCCCCAATATCAATATCTGATGGTCCCTCCCATTGCTCGATTGCTTTCAGCGTGACTCTCCAGGAATTCGAGGCCTGCTGGATCAGCCACTCGAGAGCTTGTTCCCAGCCAGGACAGGATAGCTCGGACACCGCGTCATCCTCTACTTGTAGGCTGTCGTTGAAAAGGTCCCGCTTCCATCTCCTGTCATTGTGTAGCCATGGCCCAACCAGCCCTCTTAGGTCACGGCCAATCAGGCCATGCTCATCCTCTACCGTCCCGGTTTCCGACAAGAGGTACTCCACGGCTGTCCGATCTGGGAGATTCTGGAACTCCAGAAGCGAGTATCGAGTCGGCCGTTGGGGGTAATAGTAGTGGTTCCTTCTAAGAAGGGGGAGAACTGTCGACACCATCCAAGTACGAATCACAGGAGCATGATCGAGGAATGGAATGAGTAGCTGGGGAAGTTGCGCCAGCATACCGGCCTCGTCGTCCATTCTGTACCCCCTCAGGAAGAGAAATGAGGTTAACGTGTCGACGTCTTCCGCGAAAGGCAAATCGGGGCCCGTAAGCTGAAGAAGATGGAGCTTCCTGACCTTTCTCGAAGCTTGTTCGTCTGTGAGGCCATCAACGGCGGAGGTGTCAAGGTCGCCATGATTATCCGAGTCTGGCAGTGGTTCGCGGGAGGCGATGGCCTGAAGAAATGGGGTATATAGTTCAGGCTGAACAGTTTCGGGAAGATGCGTCAGGAGAATTCGAAGGACAAGGTCATGGCGCAGAATCGTGGGGTGCTGCGCAGTGAGGGAGGATAGAAGGTCGATGTCGGCGTGAGTCGCGAAGTGCACCGCCAACAGTACCAGTTTAGCAGGGGAGAGAAGGACGGAACGAGACATGGCGAGAGCGCATGCGCGCGACGGGGGTTTGCTGGACGGTCTCGTTGGTAGAGCCAAGGTGAGTTCGATTTGGTGGAGGCGGGGAATATTAAACGATGGGATGCGGCGTTGATGGTAGTGTCGTCATTCCAGTACGGGCTAACTGTGTGGTCATGAAACTTACAAGTGGCCGACCTTGGGACGGTGAACCGATAAGATAACGAATCTCTATGAAGTGAGAAGCTCCCATCCAGGACGTCCCAGCCACAGCCCCCGGGGAAATCGCATGCGCCACTGCAAGGCTGTCCAAGTGCAGGCTCTAGCGGCTAGTACCTCCCGTCTCGGCGAAAAGGCTCAGGCCAGTCGGTACCGAATACTAGCACAAAGAGCCCACCCGACTGGCCAATCCTTGGGCGGCGATTTGCGACTCGGCCAAGGTACGGGTCAACTCCACGGCCGGAAGCACTCCATCGTCAATCGTCAATTCCAACCCGCGAGTAACGACACTCGAGCGAACACCTTCCCGACCAGTGTAAACGCCTCGACACGGACTCAATTGGCTCAAAATGGCGTCGGGATATGGCCTGAACGGCGGTAAGTCCAACGACTGGGCCTCCCTGACAGCGGTCGGCGCGCGGACATTAGCTGATATCACCTCGGTTCCTAGGCGTCGGTCGCTGCTTTCCCTTCTGGCAGGAAGTCATGGCATGCTACGTTGTCAACACCTCGGCCGATGACGATTCCGGCAAGAAGAAGTGCGGCCTTGTCCTCGAGGATTACTACGAGTGCCTACACCACAAGAAGGAGGTAGGTTTCGGCCACTTGCGGAAGGGCTTGAGGCTGGACGGCATGGTTGGATGGGAGCTTACGATGAGCAGCATGCGCGAGCCCTGGCGATCCAGGCTGCCTATGCCCGAGCCGAGAACTCGACGGCACGAGATAACGCACCGAGTGCCAAACAAATACGGAATCTGGGGCTCCTTGGCAAGGAGGAGGACACTAAGAAAGTGCTGGGACAGAGCTAGACGGGGCTTTGGGGCCGGTTTCAATACAAGGGACAAGCTCACGATACGGGCCAATGTTCCATCCACGCCGAGTGTACACGATGAGGGAATAAATGTTGTTCGCTTCCATTCATAACGCATCCTGCCTGCACCACCCGTTGCCTACCTATCAAGGAAGCATTGCATGAGTGAGTTATTGGACCGGATGGTCAGGTTTGGTCATTCGACACCTGATCCCGATACTCATGGTTTCTTATGTCTCTGTCACTTAATGTGTTGATTGCACACGTGTGATGGCATCGATGTATTGTCAATCTCGAACCTATCTCCAATACTGCCACCAAATGCTTCTACTGACTATCCAGCAATCCAATCGATGGATCAACTGATCGAGAACACATGAATGGATCGTTGCTTAGCACCAAGGGGACTCGTTGGATCGGTACTTTGTGACTTCCAAATCATCCAGGGCGGTGCAGTTGAATACCGACAACCTGCATCTCCATTGGCAGATGAGCAATGATATTGGACAAGTCAAGTTCCAGATATTGATTGAATTCAAGCCAATAATGTTCAACATAATTAAATAAGGGACTTGATCATGTCAGTGCACGTGAGTCCTGTCGTTACCCGGCGTTTGGCAGCTTCTGAGTCCTGGCGGCAGGTGCCTAATGGACTGTTACTGGCCTATCGTCTCTCAACTCCAAACATCCCACCTGCATTCTTCGCGTTCCTCTGCTCGGCTTCGAGTCTGAGCATCCGACACCATTCGTTCCTAACTTCGAGAAGCGCCCAAATCAACACAGGGGCACACCCAGCTCCCTCCCACCTAGAACGTCTTCGGTTGGAGCTGATCACCATCGCAGCCTGAAGTTTTGGTCTCCTGCCCCCCTCTACGACCTGGATCACACATAAATGACGTTTCTGAGCCTCCTAGACGATGCCTTACCTTCGGGGTATCGATGTCTCTATCGTCAGCCAGCCGGATGGCCGAAAGCTCCCCGAGTTTCCGCATTCAGATGCCTCTTCTGTGAACATCCTGCCGCCCACAGAGCGCCCCTTTAGCCCGACAGAGCCCGTATCAGCTTGCTCCGACGCAGATTCACTACGTATCCAGAAAGTCAGCCCCCGAACCTCTGTTTACATCCCGTCCCTACCAGGTAACCCCCCCGTCATAATTCCCCTCTACCAGTCGCGATGCTGATGTTTCAAAGGTGCTCGGTTTGGGATCGACTTCGTCCTCGACCGGATGCCAGAGCCTTCGTGTCACTTCTATTTCAAATTCTTTCTGAATGGGAGAAATGTCACAAATTGGGGCACAACAGATCTGGAACCCTCAGGCTTGGTAACTCGTGCCCTCTTCGAACCAAGTGATCGATGGCAGTACAAAGCAGGCGGCGCAATCCACAAGAGGGAGGGGATCGAGGCACGTTATTTCCATTTCTTGCCAACCCCGGATGAAACATCTGTAGCCGACGACGGCGGCCTGATTAAGATCCAGGTCTTCCGGTCCAAGGGACGGAAAAGCAGGGCCCCCAAGCTGGCGGAACACCGAAGCCAAGAATCCTACGGCATAGCGTATGTTATATAACGAACTACCTGCCCAAGTGTTTATGCTGATGTTGCGGGCAGATCTCCGTCCGGCGGGCTCCTGGACTTTCCAGAAGAGGCATACTATTATGACTGGGTTCTGATAGATCCCAGGCAGTTCCCATTTGCTTCCTTTCGCTTCCACTACCGCACATGGTCAAACCTTTGGCAGCTAAATCTCGCCCCGGCATCCGCAGGCTTTGACAAGTTCGCTTGGACTATCGATGAACTCACTCAAGGATCCCCGAGCAGTCCAGTGGCTTGCAACTACAGCGGTCACCGAAGTGACTCGGCTTTTCAACCACTTTCTGTGAGGGTTACCCCACAGCGACAGGGGAAAACAGGCACCTGCCAAACTTTCTCTAACTCGCAACAGCATCTCAACTCATTGACTCCTTCTTTTGTGAACGGCAATGAAGTTGAACATGCGATCATTCGACCAGCGTCCCGTCGCCCTCTTCCAGAAATCCCCACCAAGCCTCCGGCCAGAAAATCATTCGAGTCCTATGCTCCATCGATCACACCTTCTCTCTTACCGTATATAGAGGAGGAGTCAGTCGAGACTGAAGAAGTCGAATTTGGCACTGCAACGCAAATCCCAATCCGGTCCGACTCCCTTCACTGGAAAGAACACATGATGCCGAGACTCGGTAACTATGAGACGGGAATGGAAACGCCATTGATGCCTCAGCCTCCTGAGCCAGCTTGTCTCCGAGAGGAACAGAGCGAGTTGGACCAGCCCTTCGATCTATCGCCTGCCATCCCCGAGAGCGGAGCAAAGAAGCGCGGACCCAAGGCAGACAATGATTCTATATCGGACGTATTAGCACGACTAAAGAAGATGAGACTAGAGAGGAGGGCACGGTGGAAACCAACTGAAGGCGAGTGGATGAGGGGAACCCTTGCCAAAGAGTAATGGAACGACGAGTGGGCCTCGTACAGACAAGATAGCTGGCAAGTTCTAGGCTCGCTGGACTGGGAACTTGAAAGTATTCAGTGCTGGGCACATTTGCCAACAAATAATGTAGAAAACTCAATTGTCACAGATTGTAGTCGTAGATCTCCCACTTAGGCAAACATTGACAACATGTGAGGCTTAATCACTGGCGTCAAATGTCCCATCACTATACAATCACTATACAATTTCCATGTGTAAAAGCAATCTCGATGTTCAGGGGCTCACTTAATGTGTCTGGAAGAAATCTAGTCATTCGCTAGCTTCATGAAATGAAGAGACGGACATCTCAATGTAAGGAGGCAGGTATGACGGAAATTCCGCATCAGTGATTTTCTTTGGAGAAGTTGGTGGTTGCGTAGTTGCCTTGAACGTATTCCACCGGTCGCTCCTTCCCTCAAACAATTATATTTGTTGATTCCATGATTTCCAGTTCAACCCCCCAGTCCACACTGCAAAACCTCACATCCTCCAACACCACAACACGTCCCACAACCGCGTCACGATGGCTACTGAGCCTAGCTGGCAACGCTTCCTCGGCCCAAATCGCCCCCGTATCCAGGGGTTAACATCGCCTCTTTCAGAGCCTGCTCTCTGGGAATTGCTAGACCAAAGAAATTGCGGAGGTCGCGAATCTGCTGGCCGGAGGAGAAAGAGCATGCCCCGGTTGTCCAGCTGGCAAGGGACCTCCAACTTCGATCATGGCACTGCCTCTTCCATGACCCAGGAGGAGAGCGAGAACGATAATCTATTCGCCAACGTTGATCTATCGGTTTGGCATAATCCATCTATTGATCAGATGGCGGCGGCCTTACGAGTAGCGACAATGATAACCCCAGTTGACCAGCCCTTGCCACGCGAATATCGCCCATACATTGTGCATCTGCTGGAGGGCTACGGGGATGTCCGTTTAGACGTAGCCCAGCTGGAGAGGCAGCTGAGTGAAGCCAAGGAGCGAAACAAGAAAGAGAGCGAGGAGCACATGGCCGTGCAGGAACGCTGGACAATCCAGGAAGCAAGATACAGGGCCGAGGTCAAGCGGCTTGAACTCATTATCCATGACACTCCAGGCAACGGACTGGAAGCGGTAGCCATGGCCAGGGCGAATAGCCTCATCAGGGGCAAGGGCGCAGGCTACAGATTTGCAGAAAGGCCGATGACACTGGGAAACCAAGGCGACGCAACAAGCGATCAATCCACCGAGCAAGGAAGTGAGTTTCCGTTGAGAAGCCGGTTACACCGTTCCAACATTAAGCTTACCAAATCAGCAAACAGTGAGGCCGAACAGGACTTCGGCGTGAACGAAGAATCGCATGCTGGTTTACAACGCCAGCATGGTTCCATTTGTAAGGCTCCCATCCTTCACTATTGAAAGAGTCACCACAAGATTAACGTTGATACAGTGTCCCGGCGGCGCAACATGGATCCTGGTATTGATGTCAGGATGAGCCGACGTATTCGGAGAATGGAAACTCTCAAGAAGCGGATGCAGGAACAAGAGAACGGCAACCACCGGTCCAGTAACGATCCCCCAGTGCATGACGAGATTCAGCACGGGCAGAGCGAGGGCGGCGAACCTTCTGATGCACGTAGCAGCGCTTCCTCGTCTATTTCGACCTCATCTGGAGATGCGGGAGTCCCGCCACACGAAGGCAACGCTGAAAAGATACGAGAAACCACCGAGACGCAGGTATCATCAGGGGGTACCGATGGTGGCAGCCAACATCCTGCAGAGGCTACCCAGAAGAATCATGTACGCGGTGGCTAGGTGCCTCGCGGTCATCATCAGCGGAAGTTCTCGTTTGTGCCGGGAGACGATGGAGCGGTCGTACCGTTGACAGGTACGATGGCGTCCAGGGACGGAGCCGTTCAGGGTCCAACGGACCTAAACGAACAAAGCTTCCGGGACGCATCAACTGGACCCGAGGCCCATCAACAAAATCTGGGCAGTGATACCGAGGGTTCGGGCTTGACTAGGACGGAGCAGGTGAACGCGGCATCCCCAGTCGGAGGAAGAGCAGCTTGACGCCGCGGAGGTGGACTAGATCGCGGGAGGATCTGTCACGGCGAGTCTTGGCAGGAAGAGAGAGGTTCCGTTGCGGGCAGGCCGGAGCGAAGAAGGTTTTTGGCGCTGGCAACGGCTAAAGTCTGAATCATGACGGGGTGAGGCCGAGAAGAACCCATGATGGCGTCGGGGATAGGGGGGGCGTGTTGGGTCGATGGCCGGAAGAGACAACAACGATGGCATCCACTGGGCAACATTGGGGCAAGGCGAAGACGGGAGCCTGATGGTAACTCGATGGACGGCAACGGGTAACCGTAGACGGGAGATCCGGGGGCAGGCAGACCACAAGGCCCCGGTGGACGAGGCGTCAGCGATCTTGAGACGCGACGGATATAGGAAGGCGTGGTGTGGATTTCTGTGGATATGGCCCGGATACGGCGGACACGGGATCTAGCCGACGAGAGGAGAGACGCCGGGACCCAAGCTGTCAAGGAGGACAAGACGCCGGATCCGAACCTTAGATGAAGCAGAAACAGTTGATAACCGTCGAAGTTAAGGTTAAGCTTGGAGCGGCTCCAGGGTGGCGCCAGGTAGCCCGAGCGGTAGGAATGTCGCCTGCGATGCGACCGATGGTGCCTCGACGATGGAGGAATCGGCCGCGGGAGAAGAGGAATGTGACAGCCACTATTAAGGTACCCACCTCTCGGACGGGTAAGGCAGAGGAGGACGGGTATCTTGGCGAAAGGCTATGTTGGCATCACCAGGTGAGAGGAGGGTCTGGAGTGAGTTTGTCGTCGTTCCTAAGACGGATCGTGGAGAAGCGGGTAGAGTCCATGATTCATGCTCTTTTCGGCTGGCAAAGTTGAGACATGAACCGGTTCGGTCGAGATACGACCAATATAGGCATAATGTCTGTTGTGCTCATCCTCATCTATCACAATCTGGTTCTGTGCCGCTTCGTGGACGGCCTCACTGTCGGTTCTTTTTATCTGGAGAGTTTTTTTTCTCTTTCTTTCTCGGGGGAATGATTCACGCGCCGACTGTTGCCCGTAGCCGGAAGCGGGTGAGGGCGATGTGAAAGAGGTCCCGAAATTTTACAGCGCGTATGTGAGGCAGGTGGACGAAGCAACGGGCGGATAGAATTCAACAGCAGACCAAGCCTCAACACTTGATGTTGACTCGACCACCAGTGTGGTTGCACAACGGGGAATGCTCTGTCTGGGCTGGGCTGGGCTGAGCTGAGCTGGGGGTGTGTGCCTGCACTCAGCGCAACCAAGCGCAGCCCCCCGTGGCAGCCTTGGATGCCTTAGGTACGGTACGGTACCAGGGCGCGTGCGGGTGATAGAGTTGTGCTGGCGGCGGATCGAGCGGTGGCCCCTGCCCTGAACGCCCACCCCCCCTAGCCCGACCCCCCGAACGGCGATAAGCGAGGGCCGCTGAACCCAGATCCCCGGGTCTCACTGTTTGGACGCGGGCGCCGGTCGCGGGATCGTGGCACGTCAACCGCCCGCACATCGTCGACAACTCCCTCCTCCTTCCCTCTTTTCCCTTCCCGCTCGGACGTCAAAGGGAGACAATGAGACGACGGAATGTTTTATTTTCTGGGGAAATTGTCGTGCACTAATTGTATTCTTTTCTCCCATCTTTTTTCTTTGCTTTTTCTTCCTTCATTTATTGTTTTTATTTCAACCCTCGAGGTTCTCGTTGGCGTGGCTTGCCGAGGCTGAGAAGGTGGTTGGTTTTGGTTCCTCGTCCAGGGATCGTTGAAGAGTCCGGCCTCTTTCTTAAGGATGCACTGAGCAGGGAAAAGCCTAGCTTGCTGGAGACTATGGGCGGCAGGCTGAAAGGACGGCGGGTGGATGAGGGCTCACGCCTCTCTCTTCCCCCCCCCCGCGGGTCCATCTAGACACATCGGACTAATCGCAAGGGCTCGATGAATTTGTCATTCCCACAATACCGTGGTACATGATGGCGAGCACAAGGTTTTGCGCAATTCATGTACATGCCTGTGCATCTCCTTGAGGGGCGGATCTAGACGAACTCGATTGCTCGATCTGGTCCTTCGTCTTGCGGCGTGGCCATTTGGTGAGTCTCGATCGAAGCTTGACCAATTTTATGGTATTGCTCGCAATGGAGTGTGCCTATGACCGGTTCGGCCAGTGTCCAACATAGTTCGTTCCAAAGGCAAGCCGATTAACTCATCTAGGAGGATTTCTGTGATCGTCAACAAGGCAACTCACCTAGTCAGGCGGATGTCTTCTCGACTCGTCATGGTATGATGCGCCCGAGAAGAACCGGGGAAATTGGGAGCAGCAACCAAGACGGAACCGTCGCGATGTCGCGGTG
The DNA here is from genome assembly GCA_013623725.1 of Fusarium robinianum. Taxonomy (NCBI): domain Eukaryota; kingdom Fungi; phylum Ascomycota; class Sordariomycetes; order Hypocreales; family Nectriaceae; genus Fusarium; species Fusarium robinianum. Next base: position 3,721 of record JABFFI010001117.1, on the reverse strand, counting down.
ACGGCAAAATAAAGAAAGACCATGGTTTGTCCCCCCGGGTAGCCCAAAGACGGATGCAACGTCGGGATAATACATGCACGCACCGAAAGTACGCGATTCAAGATGAGATGAGGTGCAACGGACGACGAGAACCGGTCTCAGACCCCTGGCAACGGTCCTGGTCGAGAAATCAACGGAGCGACATGGGTGACAATGAGTCGGGAGGTGTGGACGGTTCCCGTTCGGTGCGGCAGAAGGGGGGTGGGGCGTCGGAGGTATGCAGCTGGGTGGGCGTGTCTCCAAAAACCGCCGGTTGGAGGGTTCAAGCTGGAATCCTAGGGAGGCGGCGTGAATTTAGCCAACGGTGAGCGATGCGTGAGCGGGAGCGGCAGTGGACCTTGTAGCCGGAACCACCCAAGACATAATCCGTCTTAGACAAAATAACCCGTCGGTCATGGCTGGCCGATGGAGCAGTTAGTGAATAGTCTAGTCCAGAAGCAGCCGAGTAGTTTTCAACAGTTTACCGCAACAGTCGAACCGTTCGCCTTCTCGATCCAGACTTGTCAGGGACCAGGGGAAGAAGGCAGTGAAGGGGTTATGAGTCGAGTCGCGCGCAGTTCACGGTCGGCGCTGCGTTGCTAGGAACGCTACTACTGGCTGGTCTGGTGGATGGTCGGCAAGGCAAAGTGACCTGTGTACCTACACTCCCGTCGCTGCGTACTACATGTAGCCAGGACCTGCCCTAGGCTGGCGGGGAATGACGGTGAGATGATGAAGCTGTCAAGAAAACATGTCGGGACCAAAAAAAAAAATGAGAGAAGCCAGAAAAAGAAAGGTTGAGCTGCAGTTTGTTCGTGCATCGTTCTACCTGGACTTCCCGGTCCCGTTCAGCCCAGGACCTTGGTCGATTTTGAGCCACAACGGTGGAAGAAGCGCTGGAAGGAAGGACGAGTAGGGATCTGACAGCAGGGATCAAGGGCAGCGACGACAGGTGACAGGGGAACACAGGGAACAGGGCTCGTGGGAAGATGGAAACAAGGAAGCTCAGAAGAGTCTTGGCCGAGCAGGGGGGTCGGGTGTCTTGCAGGGATACCCATTGGACAGATCCGGCAGAGGAGGGCGGAAACAAACAGAGAGAGGTGCCTCAGGTACAGGGGGGGGGGGCCGAGGCCGAAACGCAACGGGTGCCCGAAATTTTTCGGTCGTAGCAGACAACCCCAGACAGTTGGGAGGAAACCCCAAACCCACCTCAGACACCGGACACTGAGATTGGATTGGATCCCAGACATTGGGATCCCAGAAACAACGCCAAACAAATGGACCCCAGACAATAGTCATACATGTGTACTTGGCTGTCGCCCTCTCTTGATCTTGCCAGGAAGGCCCCTGGCGATCAGTAATCGTAAAAGAAAAAAGCCGTTGGGCGTTTCGATGCTCCCCTGTGCGGCGGTAGGAAGGAACATAGGCGTCGTATGGACAAAGTAGGGCCAGCTTATCCACCCACCCCATGTCACGGATGTACGATGCCCGATTGCGCAGAAATTTGAGGGCATCGATCTATTTCTTTTTTTGGCCTTCTTTTCGGTAGGTTCCCATCGACGATGGTCGATGAGTTACGGTCTGTGTATGACATACAGCGAGCCCCCCCGGTGTTTTGTGTGTGTGTGCCTTCCTTCTTCACCCCCGCGCAGCACCATTCAGGGTTCCCAGCGAAAGAGGGGTTGATAATTTGATTTCGCGTGAAGATCACAATTGATACAGTCGAAGTGAGAACCAAAAAAAAGAGCTAGAGGAGCGGGGGTCACTGGAAGGAGCAGAGAGCTTTCGTGTGAAAGGGATCAAAATTTTAATTTAGTGCAACCACATTCTGGCCGAAGTGCGATCTCAGTTGTCGTCGCTGTCGTTTCGACACGGCTTGTTTGTCTGGGGGCGCACCCTGGTGATAGTCAATGTTTGTCGGTGTCATCCCGAGGTTGGGTGAGGCTATTATAGTTGTCCACCAAAGCTTCCACCTCTCTGCTGACATGATCTAACATTTGACAATGCGTCCGGGCAGCGTGTGTTGTCGTGTCATCTCCGTGAGGACTTCAGTCAGGTGAGGTGTTCCTTTTGCTTCCCCCCTGATACACTTTTTCCGGGGAGGGGGGCGAGAGGCCGCGACAGCAAAAAAAAGGAAACATCCATGACACCCAGGAAACCAAGCAACAGCTGCATCTCCAAGAATTCCTCACCTCCAGTGCGTGTCGATTTCAGCCTTCCCTACCTCTGGCGGCCATCGGTGACCTCGACCCATCTATCCCTGCACAACAACTCAGCTTACTGTGAAGATGCCTGCCTCACTGATCGGTGATGCTACCCTAGATCCATGCCTGCATAGAGACGGCGGGTTTCCAGGCGTCTGGTGTTGTTTTTTAGCTGGCTGTCCTCTCGATCGGGCGAACCACCAGTTTTAGTTGATGACTTCCGTCCTACCCACCTCCTCCAGAGGTGTTCAACTACCTTAGTCAATCTAGACGTGCTGCAAATGCCCGAATAGGACGTGGGACGTGGACTGAATATTCTGCCTCGTTCCTTTTTCCCCTCCCTCAGGTACGTAGGTACGGGGTACCTAGGGATGTAGGTACTGACCGAACCCCTTGACGCTCCATTCTTCATCGTTTTCCATCTTCCTTTTATCCGGGAGACATTCTCCCTGAATCTCAAACACCACAACAAAATCTATTCTTCGCCGTAGACATTTCGCTAGCCTTGTCTTTTATTTGCTTCATTTGCCCCAAGGCTTCGCAACTTTGCACAGGATCCAATAGTTGGTTCTTCGTATCCCAGCCAGGGTGGCATGCGCGACGTCCGTGACAGGGCACATCCACCCTGTATCCAGGTCGTCAAGGGTCCCAAATGGCAAGCACCCTGGCAGCCGTTGAGGATGATGTGAACGACATGGTCCATAGGCTAGGTACAACCTATCTCGGGGGCTGTATGCATGCACTGCCCGGATCGGTAGGTGGGCAAACTTGGGATACCGGGCACAACAGGAGCTGTTGGACAGTTGGATGCACAACAGGACGCACCCAACTCGTGCAACGCAGGCCCCGTATCTCATCGTGTATGAATGCCCCCCTTCACCCCCAGCCGTGGAGAAGAGAGGGTGATGGAGAGGATAGTCTCACATGAATCGAAGCCCTTGCACCCGGCAGGGAGATCTGACTACGTCAGTACACAGACATCCATCCCCAGGGCCGACCGTCTTCGGACGGCTATGATTTCACCGCGGCCCAGGGGACTTTGCACCATCTCGACAGGGTACTACAAAGGTGCCGTCGACACGAGGGAGGCAAAGGTAGTGCAGATCCCCCATCGGGATTGAGATCCGTCATTTGGCAGAGGGCATGGATCATGGTCGTTCACGCAGAGCTGAACCCTGGGAACATCGGAAGTTTCTATGGAGCACACCTCATCCATGATCCTTCCGTGGGATCGGGCCAAAGAGCGGGTGAGGCGCGTTGACACCCGCATCGAGTCGAGCGTTGTTGTGCCGTTGTTTGATTTGCCGCTGCGTCAGAATCGACCGAGCGCCTACTCCGGAGCCAGATCACTGAAGAGAAGAAAAGAGGAAAGACATCAGGGAAGGCAGCAAGGGACCGGCCAACTCTGTTGTTCTCTGCGTGTGTCTGTCTTCCCGTCATCAACGGGCGACGGCGCTAGCTGACCATCCCGCATCGGGGAGGACGGTGGACCGGGGGGG
>JABFFI010001115.1:0-12098 GCA_013623725.1 Fusarium robinianum | reverse complement strand
CCCCCCCCCCCCCCCCCCAAGGAGGTTGAAAATGATGAGGAAACGGAAGAAATATGCTTGAAGCAGCTCGAGAGACACGTCGATGATCTCGAAAAAGGCATCTTTGGTATCCGTTTCACACATCCCGACGGCCCCATCACCACATCTAGAGACCCAAAGGACGACTGCACCGTGTACTCGACGAATTTCTCAGTCGCTGCGTTAAAGCTACCTTTTCCCACCAAAGTCATCTCTATAGCAAGCCTGACTGAGTTGGATCGGATGTCTCATGAAGTGGACCTAGTGTCATACGTCAATCCACCTTCGGTTTCTATCACAACTACGACAAAAGTTGCCTTCAAGTATTGGTTCTTTAGCAATGGCATGTTTCGGACCTGGTATGAGCTCAACAACTGGAGCAGACTGCCTCGCGACCACCCCCACATTGTTCCATTTGATGCCGCTGTGGTAGAGCCGGCGCAGGGTCGTTTGGTCGGCTTCACTAGCCGTTTCATTCCCGGAGGCACGCTGTGGCACAACGCGACAACTCGGCCCTTCCGTCTATGCTGGCTCCGGCAACTGCTGTCCGTAGTTGATGACCTCAACTACAAGTATGGGGTCATGCACCAGGATATCGCCCCCCGGAACCTGCTCATCGACGAGGAAGACAATCTCCGCATCTTCGACTTTAACTATGCCATCATGATTGGCGAGCATTATCACCCCAGCCGCGATGATGTCAAGGGGGTCATCTTCACGCTGTACGAGATCATCACACTTGACGAGCACTACCGCCAAGTTCGCCATGAAGAGCAAGACCCCGCGTCAGTCACGGAGAAAAAAGTCTGGACCAAGCACCCCGACGTGAAACTGGACGCAGAAGTCGAGGTCTTCCGACAGGTTCTCGAAGAATGGGTCGCAAAGAGATGGACTGGGGGGAGGACAAGTCGGGAGATCGAGCCCGCGGAAACGTGGGTCCGATGGCCTTGGATGCCCAAGCCGCCCCCGGGGAGAATAGTGAACCGAGATAAGGATCGCAAGATTACAAGCTCTGAACTTATGTCGACGCCAGTCGTCTTCCGGAGAGATCTTGTGGAGGTTGGCGACCCATTCTGGGAGTGGGAACGACCAGCATCTTATCGGCTGAAGGAGACCTTGGAGAAAGAGGCCCAAGAAAAGGCTTTGAAGAAGGTCACGGCCAACAAGGGAGTTGAAAGAGACGAGCCAGATGAAGGAAACGAGGCAGGGGAGGTAGAGAAGGTAGTAGAGAACGGAGAAAAGACCACCTTGGACAAGTGATGAACTGGAACTTGGGGGTATAGAGTGCTGAAGAGCCGGTGGGCGAGCTAAAGAACAGGGTAGACGTAGACTTGGCTGCGCAATAGTTCCAGTTACAAGCTGCCCAAATTTGATTCATAGCGACCGGTATTCCTCACATCATTTGTGCCTACCTAGGCACTTTTCTGATAGGGCAAGAAACCTAGAAGATAGTTGCTGGGTTGCTGACAGGAGGGACTGACTTTAAGGAAGGTCGCCCTCGATAGCTTTCCTTCCTATGTTGCATTTTCATGCTCCCACCACATGCCTCGAAAGGAAGTCCCCGATGGCGCAATTGGCTAGCGCGTTCGACTGTTAATCGGAAGGTTGGTGGTTCGACCCCACCTCGGGGAGGTATTCAGGTGTGCTTCACTTTTTGGCCTTGTTGCGTCCTCCCTAGACTTTCTCAAACTTTTGGAACAACACGCCGACGGAAGTGGAACGTAATAGGGTAGCCAGAGCATTCCTATCGACGCACGAATTGGGATCTCCCTTTTTGTTTCTGCAGCGTTCTCTCCCTCGCTGGGCCTCTCATCTGCCAAATTGCCTTACCCTCAGCTCCGTCTTGGTAAATACCACGAGGAATAAAACAACCGGGTTCAACTTGTCGTGTGTAGTAATTAGTAAGTATTATTACAGACGCGAGACCGAGACTGAAATACGACGCGCCGACGCTGGTTGGTGTTGAGGTGAGCGCATGGAGTCTATCGATCCTGATGCCGACTGATGAGGTCATCGATGAGAGCAGCATTCGTGCCCAGTAAAATAGCAAAAGAATCGCAGTGAGCGCAATTGTATGTCGCGATGGACATGCGCAATACGGGAAAATACGAATTGGACATGATGGCTGCTTTGATCTGGCCTACTGTTTCCCCTTCACTCTCGTCGTTCCGGAGTCGGCGCTTGTTCGTGCTATGTCGCAAAGTAAACCCTTGCAAGCCACTAATCTCGTCGTTCTCCTTCATCAACACTCAGGTTTCGCCAACTCAACCAGCCATGACAACTCGGACATTACGAAAGAGACCAACTGCGGACAATTCTGGCCATCCAGCCAAGAAGAAACAAAGGACACAGTCAAATGACCAGAAAGAGGACGATAGCTGGGAGGAGCTGCCCCATAATCTCGGCCTTGTGCGATCGACCCGGAGAACGGTGAAGCTGGACTCAACACAGGCTACGGATGAGAGCGGCGCAGTGCCTGTGAAGCTGGAAGACGCGTTCGAAAAGAAACCGGGCTCAACAGGCGACCACACGACTCTGTTCGAAGGGGCTGGAGGTGCCACTCGACGAACCCTTCGGCCGCGGCGGTCAACAGCCAAACCGTCGTCATACTTTGAGTCTGGCGATGAAGCTCCAAAATCGAAGTCGTTACCTGGAAAGAATGACAAGAAAACGAAAATAAAGGCCGAGGTTGAGGAAGATGCCGATGTTGCGGTAGACACGCCTGTTCGCAAACCTGCGAGAAAGACGAAAGATAATCCGTATGGATTGACGCCAGGAATCACCCCTTTTCCAGACTGGGCAGCGCCTTCAACATCAGAATGTGAAGACGTCTATCGGCGGTTGGCAAAGATTCATGGAGAGGCCAAGGCGCCTGACAAGATCCCAGCACCGTCCCTCGAGGTCTCTGGCTGCGGAGAAGTCCCATCCGTGCTGGACGCAATGATACGCACACGTCTGAGCGCCCATACGTCTTCAAAGAACTCGAGTGCCGCATTCCGAGGTCTCGTCGAGAATTTTGGCGTGCTCAAGGAGGGCATTGGGGAGGGAAGCGTTGACTGGAATAAGGTCCGGGTGGCACCCTTGGGAAACATCGTCGAGGCAATCAAGTGCGGTGGGCTGGCTCAAACAAAGGGACGAGACATCAAGGCTATCCTTGGGATGGTTCACGACGAAAACATGCTACGGAGGGATGCTTTTGTCGAGGAAAAAAAGACGGGTAAGGCGGCTGGAGTTGTCGGGTCGGAAGAGAAGACCCAGGGCCAGAAGGACCTTGAGATCTTGAAGGCGGATCAACACGTCCTCTCTCTCGATCACATTCACGGGATGCACCCGGACGAGGCCATGCGAGCACTTGTCAAATTCCCCGGCATCGGCGTCAAGACGGCATCCTGCGTCATCTTGTTCTGTCTGCAACAACCCAGCTTCGCCGTGGACACACACGTCCACCGACTCACTGGGTGGTTGAAGTGGGTGCCGGCCAAAGCCACACGGGACGAGGCATTCAGCCACCTTGAAGTCCGTGTGCCAAACCACTTGAAGTACGGGCTGCATAAGTTGTTTGTGCAACATGGGAGGAGCTGCGTCCGGTGCCGGGCGAACACGAGTGAGGGGACGGAGGAGTGGATGGATGAGGAGTGTCCGTTGGAGGGGCTAGTTGAGAGGACGGGGAAGAGGAAGGGGTCAGGTAAGAAGAGGAAGATCAAAGAGGAAGAGGAATGATGAGAGAGATGTGTGGTGTAGATCAATCTGTCACAACTAGCTCTGGTCCCTGGAGGCCCGCTCCAATCTCTGAAGCTATCTATCCAGAAGACAGACACAGTTGTGAATCATCAATCGAGCTCTTTCTGCTTCTTCCCAGTTCCGCTCCTTCCCATCTTCTTCAGCGTGCCTCTAAGTTTAGTTTCGTTAAATCTTGTGCAAGTTAGGTAGGTACCTTACCTATGGAATATCCTTTACTCTCTTTGTTCCTCAATGCCTGGGTGGTTCCTCCCTTGCCTCCACGTACCTCCCTCCAGGATCCTTGGCCGAATATCAGCCGCTGTTGGGCGTGACACCTGCTCCATTCTTTGTCCCTCCCCCACTTTTTTTCGATTTAACCCCCGTTGGACGCGGCTACAGGCACTCGCTCACGCGTCTAGTGCAGTGGTCAAGGCCCCCAACGAGGCTTCCACCAGGCGGGTAGCTTGTCTCAGCTTCCACAGTAACCACCACTCATTTTCTCCGTTTGATCTTCACGTCATATCACAGGGTATTGACATCCCTCCCCCAAACGAGGGAGCTCACGTAGGGAACCAGACTTCGCCATCGCGTTCAGGTCTCCATTGACTTCTGACCTATTTCCTTTTCCCCCCACGTTCTCTCCAGACGTGATACCCTTTTCCTTCCTTCCATCTCTTTCCTTAGCCTACCATCGCATCGTTATAGCGATCAGGGTTCTCCTGCCGTTCCCTAGCAACCAAACTTCGACCACCGATCGATCGCAAAAATCCCCCAACGCTCCCACTCCAAGCATCACAACCTCTGCCACAACGCTGGGAAATGAATTCCCACTGGGACTTTCTGTACGATGGCTTTCGTTCATGATGAATTGAACGAATGGTACGAGAAGTTCCAGGCGATCCCGGAAGAAAACCACCTTCTCTGCCCCAAGGTCGACGAGGAAGACTTCGAGAACTACAGGAGCCTTGATGACCCCGACTCGAGTATCTCGCGCGAGGAGAAAGAAGCCAGGATTGAGGCGTCGCAGCAGCGACTCGAGATCACATACTGGAACAGCCTGATTTTCGGATTCGACAAATCGGACGCAGGGAAATGGTTACAGGTCTTCACAACAAGGCTTGAGGATGGCCTCAAGACCTGCCCCGAATGCGTCCTGAACTGGCACATGAAACGCAAGTTCATGCTGCAAAAGTTTTACGAGTGAGTCTAGCAGCCTGCGATAGCGATGGCTTATCTAATTCACCTTCCCAGGCGATGGAATGAAGACGTCGCGGCCGAACTTCGAGAAATGTTTGATCGATTAGATGTCAAGCGCATAGACCAGAACCTTCAGTGGGCGAAGGATTTTATCGAGAAGATCGAAGCGACTGGTGTTGTGTTTAAGAAGTCCCAGTTTGGAAAACATCTGTCCGAAGTCCTTATCACGGTCTACGAGGCTCTGTGTTGCATTCCCTACATAGCGGAGCCCGACCAACGGGCCACTTTCCAATACGTCTTTCAGCGTTTGCAGGGGAGGAATGGCCTCAAGCTCGGAGCGAATGATCCCCTTCCAGGGATGACATATTTCGCCTTCGACCAGAAGAACGAGGACCGCCGCAACTGGGCGATGGAGAACTGGAAGCAGCTGGGGAGCAATTCCTTGACTCTGGAACAGTTCGACTGGGCCGTGAGCGGCGGGCTCTCCAGTGCCATCGATGACACCACCAAGAAGGAGAGCGTGCAACCAACAGCTGAAGTATACCTTGAGATGGAGCGTTTCTGGCAGAGTTTCCAGGAGATTCTGCGGACTCTAACCGCTGACACTATCCTCCAGCGGCTTCGCGGCCTCGAGGGAAGGTCAGGGACTCTCAACATTTACGATCTCCTTTTCCGCCACATTCAGTCTTGTCCATCCGAAGGAGTTTTGGTCGTCACCATTATCGTCCTTACCAGCTTCCTCAAGAAGGCACCCAAGGCGTTTTGGGATGTGGTCGGCGATGCGCGACCCAATGTCATCGCAGACCTAATATTTGCCAGCCCGGCTTACAAAAACTTGCTTCGACAATCCCTGGATGACTGCTGGACAGGTTTCAATGCTGGACCCTCCTTCGTGCCGTTTCCTACTTCTTGGGTTGACCCATGGTTGCAGTCCATAGCTCGCGATAGAAGATATGACGCTTGCGACGGGTTGATGCATACGCTCTTCGAGTCCTTGGCTAGGGATCCGAGCATTGGGGAGCCCGGTCAAGCTGCTTGCATCCGTGCAGGTTTCGATGCACTGCACGTTACCATGTTGACCTTCCTCGACAGCGACACCAAGATTGGTGGAGGAACCACCCATCTCTACGCTAGCGCTGCCTTTAGCCTTGTCATGAAGCACAAGGACCTCATTTTGAGGAACTTGCGTGCTCCATCCGCCAGCCGGGAAGGGTGGCAGACATTCCAAGTGGCAGCGGCTGCCAAACGGGTCATGCAAGCTGCTATGAAGCTGGATATGAAGATCTTCGCAGAGGAGTATTCAACTCTCCTCCAGGGCCAACAGCTTCAGACCACCGTTGCCAGAGACTCCAAAGTCTTTTGGCAAGGCACCGTCGAGATGTTCGACCTTTCTTCCGAGCAAGTCGACCTAGCGAGAGATATTCTCGTGTCTCTCGAACCCTTGATTGGTGTCGAGCAGATCAGACCGCCAAAGGATAATAAGACGCCTTTGAGCGAGTCTGCCAAGCTCTTCAACCAAGCTCTGGCGGGAACTGTGGACGTTCTCGGCAGCACATTGGGCAGAGTGTCCGAATTAGATGCTACCGATCTCAATACGTTGTTCAACGACCGGTTGGCTTTCCAGGAGACCATCGGCCTTTCTGCACATGGAGAGTCGGGCCTCGCCGAGGCGGCATCTGAGCTAATGAAGAGCTGGACAGGCGAACTCTCCCGGAGTGGCGCCTTTGAGCAAATGTCCCAACTTCACCCGGACCAAACGCTTTCCTCCATTGTGTGGTCTCTGGACCGCATCCTGAAGTACCCAACTCCGTGGGGACACATTCGACCCATCATGTACATGAGTCGAGATGTCCTTCGCGGACTGACTGATCCCCTGTCAGGTGTCCTCCGAGTGAAGACTCTTGAGCCAGCATCTGCGACTAAGGTCATGCGTTGGTGGAGTGAGCAATGGCGCTTCGTGTCGACTTCGTGCAGAAACATCGAGACCTGGTCTAAATACATCCAGAACAGCATTATGACGGAGTTTTGTCGAGAGATCATGGAGCTTGCAGAAGCTCTGATTGCTGAAGATGGCCTGATCACTTCAGCCATCTCCAAATCCCGGGGACAGAGTGAGAAAGACACCATGACAGAGATCCTCGTGCCCGCTAAACAGCACTTCGCTGGCATGGAGAACATGATCCGACTGAAGGATAGGTGGCTCATCGATGTCACCGTGCGGGTTCTGTGCAAGATTCTCAGCCGTCTACGGGAAAACAACCTCGAGATCCATCCAGCGTCTCGCAAACTTATCACGGATGCTTGCCTCCCGACCTCTGTACCCGGAAAGTATGTTCGATCTACCAACCTGACAGACCAACAACGAGCCGAATTGCTCCAAGCATTGGGACAGACCGATGACGAAGTTCAAATCTACCAATTGGGCATCGCAAAGGGCGCTGAACAGTCAACGCCAAAATCCAAGGACAAGGTCAAGAGACAGAGCAAGCTGGATGCTTGGTCTAAGTCTGGCACTTCAACAACTACGACCTCTCGAAGCAACCGAGATGATGTAATTGACCTAAGCAGCTCCGTCGATAGTCCCATTCTCAAACAACTCGAGGCTCAGCAGGCCCAGGCCCAGGCCAAGGCCCAGGCAAAGTCCAAGGCCTTGGCTCTCACAAGGGCAAAGGCCAAATTACCCGACCAAAAGGCTATTTCTGCTCTCAAAGAGAGCAGGCAACGCGAAAAGGCTGAGAAGGCGAGGCGTGATGCTGAAGCAATTGCGAGGGCCAAGGCTCTCAGAGGAGAGATCGTGCCTGGCGAGGGATCTGGTCTTCTGGGTCTTGGCCTTCCCGGAAAGGACCATACTCGGAGCGACATCATGGTCAATAGCTCTGACGAAGAGTCAGATGAAGAAGAAGACGAGTCAGATGCTGACAATCAGCTGGCCGCCTTGAGCACTGGAGGTCCAAAGGCGCTCGATGAAGCCGATAGGCGGAGGCAGCAAGCCTTGCGAGATAAGCTGCGAAAACCTGTCAAGAAAGTGAGACAGCAGCGCTCCGTGAAGGAGATGAGGGCCAGGTTAATCCCGCCGATGGATCGGCTTCATAACACTATCCTCGCATGGGATATCTTCCATGCTGGCAATGATCCGCCAAACGGCCCAAAGGCATCGGAGGTTGCGACCAGGTATGGCAACCCCAAATCGTACCAGGAGACGTTCTTCCCCCTGCTGGCCTCTGAAGCCTGGCGTTCGTTCGTAACCGCCAAGGACGAGGTCACGTCCCAGGCATTTGGGATGAAAATTGCTAGCCGTGCCAGTGTCGACAGCTACCTGGAGGTGACATTTACGATGCCCATTGTCCAGAATAAAGACCGGGGTGTCTCAGAAGGAGACATCCTTCTCGTATCTGAGGCGGAGAGCCCCCTAACTAAGCACTCCGCCCGCCATTGCCTTGCCAGAGTTCATCGTATCACGTACAAGAAGGAGCTCATTGAGATCACCTATCGGGTAGCCTCTCGGAGCAATGCTATGACCCAGGTCCTATCTCCCGGTACCAGCGTGTATGGCGTCAAAATCACAAACATGACTACCATTGAGCGAGAATACGCTGCGTTAGAGAGCTTGCAGTACTATGACCTGATGGATGAAATCTTGAAAGCGGAACCGTCCCCAATCATCCGATATGGCGATGAAAGGATCACCAACTGTATGGGAACATACTCCCTCAACCGAGGTCAGGCTATGGCTGTTCTTGGCGCTCATGACAATGATGGGTTCACCTTGATTCAGGGGTAAGTGGTTCGTCCGATCTGTGGGTTTCGTTGCTAATTCTCTGCAGACCTCCTGGTACAGGAAAGACCAAAACCATTGTGGCAATGGTAGGGACACTTCTGTCGGAGCAGCTCAGCCAAATGGGCAACTCTGGGGTGCCGGTCGGTGTCCCTCTTCGGCCGAATGGCGCCCCTGGTGCCAACAACCAAATCCGATCCAAGAAGCTGCTTGTTTGCGCCCCCAGCAACGCTGCAGTTGACGAACTGGTGCTGCGTCTCAAGTCTGGCGTTATAACCACCTCGGGCAAGACTCGGAAGATCAATGTCCTCCGTCTGGGCAGGAGTGATGCAATCAACGCTGCCGTGAAAGACGTCACTTTGGACGAGATGGTCAAGGCACGCCTTGAGGGAGATACGACAAAGGATAAGGCCAGGGCCGACCGCGACAAGCTTCATGAAGATGCCGGAAAGATCAAGGAGCAGCTTGCTCAACTGCGGCCCCGATTAGAGGAGACCCGAGATCGCGACGACCGGGCACAGTACAACAAGCTCTCGAGAGAGTTCGAGGAGCTAAAGAGACGGCAGATGCAGATCGGCAAGCAGATCGACGCCAACAAGGATAGTGGCAACTCGGTGGCCCGAGAGATGGAGTTGCGCAGACGCCAAGTCCAGCAAGAGATCCTCAACTCAGCCCAAGTTCTGTGTGCTACCCTGAGTGGTAGTGGCCATGAGATGTTCCGAAATCTCGATGTCGAGTTCGAAACCGTCATCATCGACGAAGCAGCTCAGTGTGTGGAATTGAGCGCTCTCATCCCACTCAAGTATGGATGCTGCAAGTGCATTCTTGTCGGAGATCCCAAGCAGCTGCCACCTACCGTTCTTTCGCAGTCGGCTGCTCGGTTCGGATACGACCAGAGCTTGTTCGTCCGAATGCAGCAGAACCATCCCAAATCGATCCATCTGCTGGACATGCAGTATCGAATGCATCCTGAGATCAGCATGTTCCCCAGCAGAGAATTCTACGAGGGACAGCTCCAGGACGGTCAAAACATGGGCGACCTACGCCAGCAGCCCTGGCACAAGAGCGCCCTGCTCGGCCCGTATCGCTTCTTTGATGTCCAGGGTGTCCAGGAACGCGGCCACAGGGGCCAGTCTCTGGTCAACACTCGAGAGTTGGACGTTGCCCTTCAACTGTACGACCGCTTCAGTAGGGAGTATAGCGATTGCGACTTGACTGGCAAGATTGGTATCATTACTCCTTACAAAGCCCAACTCTACGAGCTCCGCAATCGATTCAAATCGCGTTACGGCGAGACAATCACCAACATCATCGAATTTAACACCACAGATGCTTTCCAGGGTCGAGAATGTGAGATCATCATCTTCTCCTGCGTCCGAGCCAGTTCAACGGGTGGTATTGGTTTCATGACCGACATTCGACGTATGAACGTCGGTCTGACACGTGCTAAGTCGTCACTTTGGATTCTTGGTGATTCGAGAGCACTAGTACAGGGCGAGTTCTGGAAGAAACTGATCACGGATGCTCAGACTCGAGATCGCTACACCAAGGGCGACATCTTGTCAATGTTCCGAAGGCCACTCGAGGCTGCGAAGCCAGGTGCCTATCTCCCGCCTCCCCGGAAGGAAATCCAACCACCAAATAATCAAGAGGCTGTCACGCAGGGTGCCCCTCCCCGAGGGCTGCCTTCTCGGCCTTCGCCAGAATCGAACCCTCCAACCGTCACGGCAGGAAACCCTCAGCCGGCGTCAATCCCCGGACTGGGTGGAATTGAGAGGACTGAAGTTGTCCCTCGTTCGGGCGGACCGCCTGTCATCCACACCTCTTCAGGCAAACCGACTGGGTCAGAGACTAAGAAACGGTCGCATGACGCATCTGAGCCGCATCCGCCTGGAGCCAAAAGAGTATGTCAAACAACACAGTCGAGAGTAGTCAATCAACGTCACCATTCTAACAACCGAATAGATTGCGAGCGACAGGCCTCGGGCCGGTCTAATGGGTAAATTCGGCCAGAAGCCACCCAGACTACCCAGGCCACCCAGACCCCAAGTTCCCACTGATCCGTCGGCTTTGTCGGTGATGGGGTTGACACCCCCTGAGCGGCCACCCCCGATTCCGACGGGACCGTTGAATGCACCGACGGGACCGTTGAATGCGCCGACAGGGCCGAGGGGATCGACGTCTCACCAAGCGAATCAGGGCGGTAATCCCAGGGTATGAGAATCCAGCTCCTTGATATGAAGAGGGAAGTTGTGCTAACGAGACGAATAGCCCATGAGGCCTCTGCAGCCGCCCAACCCTCGCAAGAAGGGCAAGCCCAGTCTCTTTGTGCCCAAGAGACGTTAGCACGCTTGCAATGGACGAGCATTTCGTAAGATTAGCATCAAGGATAACTAACTATCGTTGAAGCATTTGCAGGCGTTGGAGGTAAATGCATTTGCGGGAAGACATTGGGGTCGAGGACAACCCCTCGTTGTAAAAAGTTTACTGTACAGAAGTCAATCAATGTAGAGAGAGAGGTACGAGCAAAGGAACTTGGCATGCTAGGCAACTTTTGGGGGGAGCACGGCGCAGCTGAAGGGCGGACATTATAATCCGCCCCAACGGGAGGGCATTCAGATGAACGTGGGCGCCTGAGGGCGTACTTGTGAGACGTAGTGAGAGAGGGTTTTTATACCTTGATGTGTGTGAGGCGTACTTGGTCTTTGCGTGGAGGTTGGCGACGAGGTGAGCAGAACTAGCCACGAGAGGACGGACAGGAAGTCATGGACATGACCCAGAGAGTTGTTGCCGTCTCTCCCTCAGCGGTCTCATCTGACGTAGGAACCCAGCCAAAGGAGTTGGAAGGAGTAATGCCACCATCGTGGATGTCGATAAGCAAGTGCTAGGAGACGCAATCCTGTCTATACTTTGTTGTGCATTTCCAAACTCCAGACTGTTGTTTTGTTCCAAGTGTTTCGACCCTGTCCGAGTTCCCAGCCTATGAATCTCTCGACACGGCCGGGATCAATCATCGCTTGACAACCTATTATCTTCACACGTGGGCCCTTAACGACACCATAACCGCCTCCATCATCTCTCAGATTCCTCACCTACTTTCACTCACGCCTGCGGCTGCTTATCGACTCTCGGAACTGCGGAATCACTATAGCGGCAAAGTTTAGCATAGAGCCTCCACCCATTTTGTTCCAGGCACTCCGTCACGACGGCATCCACCTAAGCTCCGGAGCCAGTCCAGCTAGGGTACTTGTCTATATCTACCCACTGTGAGCTGGGACGAACCAGTGGCTCATGCCTTTGCTGTGTTATTGCTGTATTTTGCTGGGCTGCTTTGATCCCTATAATTGGGTTATAATAAAGCTTAGCTACATATAAAAATAATATAAAT
>JABFFI010001114.1:0-37949 GCA_013623725.1 Fusarium robinianum | reverse complement strand
CCTTTCCCCCCCCCCCCTCTCTTCCCTTATTAACCCTCTCATAAAAATAAATATCGCCCCAGCCAAGGCCAAAAAAGAAGAAGAGCCCACAGGGTCCTGATCTCAGCCGAGAAACCCCAGATCTCAAACCATTCTGGATCCGCCTGGTCCTAGCTCTACATACCCCTTGGGCCGAAGAGCTGCAAGGCCCAGAAAAAAAAAAGCAGCAACCCGCACGGATTTTTCTGCTTTGACCTTAAGCTTACCCTAACCTAGCCTGTTTGAACCTACGGGTCAAAGGCCGGGAGGAGTGGACGAACGAACCACCTGGGAAGGGGGGGCAAAGAGAGAGAGAGAGAGAGAGAGAGAGAGAGAGAAACAGAAACAGACAAGAGGGATATCCCCACAAGTGTCAGCGCGCGCGCCTCTCTCTGCCTGTGTCATCCAATGTCAGCCGAGACGCCAACCTCGCCATATCTCGAGCAGTTGGACCGGGATGGCTTCGTCGTCGTCAAGTCCATCATTGACAAGGACAAGCTCGCACTCTTGCGCTCAGCCAGCACGAAGGCTACAGAGCTGGCACGTGGCGGAGGATGGCCATACGTCCGAACGGTGGGCAAGCAGTTCCCGCCTTGGGATGCTCGAGAGGCACGAGAGCACGGCATCTGGGGCGTGCAGCACCTCATGAACCCAGAGTTACCAGGACATGACGTCTTTGCGGAGCTATACTTTTCGGAGGAGATACTGGGCATCGTTAAACAGCTGCTGTGCTGTGAGGACGAGCACCTCGTCATGGAGCTCTTCAATATGTTAGTGCGGCCAGAGAGGGACTTCGAGTTGCGGTGGCATCGCGACGACATCCCGGCCGAGGCTATGCCGGAAGAGGAGATGAAGCGTCTCACGGAGCCAGCGTACCACGCCCAGTACAACTTTGCCCTCTGGGAGGACGACTCACTCATCGTCGTTCCTGGCTCACATAGGCGGGCGAGGACCAGCGTCGAGCGAGAGGCAGACCCCTTCGACAAGGCGCTGCCGGGTCAGCTCGTCGTTGAGTTGAAACCGGGGGACATTGTCTTCTACAACAACAACATATTGCACCGGGGGGCGTATAGCTCTCGCAAGGAACGGATGACTTTGCACGGCTCTGTCGGCCACCTTCTTGGCAGCAGTCTCCGGGCAAGGAACGTCTTGCAGCATGGGGTTGGGAGCTGGGTTGAGAAATGCGACTTCGGACAGCTCCAGGAGGTGGAGAGACAAAGAGCAGAGGGCATGAGACGGCGGCTGGTCCGCCTGGGAAGTCAGAGCGGTCAGGTCGGTTACTCGCTCCAGGGTTGAAGCGGCCAGGCCGGCTATTCGTTGGGCGAGTGCACTCACTCGCGTCAAGATGGAGCGAGAGGGAGCCCGAGGAGGAGAAATGGGACCAGGGGGGGGTCATGAGGGGGACAAGAGAGGGGAGCAGCTTTTTCTGCAACAGTCCTGGGGGCGAATGAGATGGCGCAGGAAGCTGGGCTTGGCTATTAACTGATGACTGATGACTGTTGACTGAGCACCGTGATGGTCTTGTCCCTGCGGCCATGCTGGGGCCTTGTATGCCCAGCAGCCACATGTATGTTTGCGATAGGTAATCTGCATCGTCATGGGAGCAAAGCAAGGGCGAGCTTGTCCCCAGCCCGTGCCGTGGCGGCCCCAGAGCCGCTTTGCTTCGTTGGCCAGATCCATGATAGGTCGACAGCCGAGGGGGAGGGGACGGAGATCTGACTATTCCATCTTATCGGTTCCGCGCATCATGGCCGTGGTTAGGCACCCGGCATGGTACGGGATGGAGACCGAGGTTCTTGGTCGGCGGAGGCTGTCTCCTCCCGTCGACAAGACCGAGAACCCGAGTGTTTGACGAACTTCCCCAGACATGCCACCAAGGCTTGCAGAAGCACCACCACCAGCAGCACCACCACCACAACGAGTGTCGTAATTTAGTAGGTGCAGCAGCGGTTGGCATTTCCGGCAATTCTGGGGTTGTCCATCTGAATCCCCACATTCTTATTACCCCGGATCATGGATGCCATCACCACGCCCAGGACCATCTGGGGTTGGGTTGGCCCTGACTCGCTTTGGTGCGCGCAAAAGCCCGCAACCGCAGGCCCTCGAAACAGGAGATGGATGGCGCGAACAAGAGCCTTTTCGTGTCGCGACGTGCAAGTCATTTCCGAGGACGCTCGACGCTATCGATGAATGTGTGTCATTTACCGGCAAGAAACCCGATACCTAGGTAAATGGATTTCCTGAGCCGGATAGGGATTGAAGCCGGCAACACAGACCACGCAGTCCCGCTTGTTGCGCTGTAAGCGAATCAGTGCCGAGACAACTGCCATCCGGCCTCCAAAAGTGTCGCCTCTGTTGACCGTTTAGTAACAAAAACGGACTGGTTACTCAACAACGGTCCCGCAGCAAGAAGATTGCCTTGGTGCTGGCTTCGCGGACTTGTTACGTACCAAGGTACATAGCCAGATTCGCTACTCCAGACGGGGAAGTAACTAACTTACGCATGTCTACGGAGTAGCTGTGGTTCCAACAACCCCGAAACCCCATGGGGAACGGGCTGAAGCGCGGGGGCACAAAGCGCAAACATCGCATCTTTCCCCCGGATACAGGGTGTTTCGCAGCGGGCGATCTGCCCTTTGCGACCCAATGTGGCCGGGGTAAGCCAAGGATTTGCCGCTGAATTGTCGTGGGCATGGCGCACAAAGAAGCCGTGGCATCGATGAGCTCATACGATATGATGGGAAGACTGACGGTTGAGCCGAGATGGATATCCGGGGGCCAGATCCCAAATCTACCCCACACGCGCGCACCGGCCATCTCTCTCCGCACCTCCACAGTACCCAAGCAAGTACCCAAGCAAAGCAGGCATGGAAGCGAGCAAGCAACCCAGGTACATGTATCCGATCCCAGGTGGTGCTTGGACCCGACGGCTCAAAACTTCTTTTCACTTCAAACTCGCAACCAGGGAAACTTTAGCCCCTTCGGAACAAGCACGCGGTTCCCGGTCCCTTGTTCGGATGAGATCACGTAGCGGCCGGGGCTATAACGATGTTGATGGTGCCCGAAGCGCGAGACGAGGCCTGGTGTTGTTTCGAGGTCCAGGCCAGATCGATCTGTCCATGTCGGCATCCCAGTTCAACCAAGTCACAGACGATGAGGCCCCATCATAAAAAAAAAAACCATCCTCAGCAGGCGCCGTTGACAGGGGCCCTGGACCCTGGCATGGAGGCTTACCACGGTTGATTCGAATGGTGGTGACGCTTGCGTGGAGGCGGAGGCGGAGCCTTGAGGCAGCGGAGATATGGGAGGAGGAGCTGCAGCGTTGTCGCTCAAGGTATCTGCGAAAAGGAAGCTGGATGCGGGTACTCCGTACGGAGAACGTGGTAGTATGTGCTATAGGTAGGTCAGAGGGCCAATCTCAGGAGAATGTGTCCAGTCATTCGACTGAGCGGTAACAGAACCTTGGCTTCCCGTCCGTCTCGCACGTAGGCAGCACTGTTTAGGTAGTGAATGTCGTTGGAGTGGCGACCTGAATCTGGGTCTTGGACGGCAAGGGACATGACGCCTCTGTCGTCTCATCTCTTGACCTTGCTTAAAACTCTCACGGCACTCCCGCCGCCCTCGTGCTGTCATCGAGGACTGCCACGAGGTGCCATGGGGTGGGCGCTATGGTTTGTGTCATGGTTGTCCCACGCCGCCTCTCTCGACCTTTCCCGTTTGATCTCCGGTGTGTCTCGACACCCAAAAAGCGAGCGAGTCCCGCAAGGGGACTCCGTACATAGTAATACCTACCCCGTACACTGTGGTCGCTCCGCTGGATGGATGGCCTGGTGTCGAGGAGGGATCTCGCTTGGTGCTCCTTTGCTCCGCTGCGGCCCTGTCCCCGCTCTCCACTCCCAACGAAAAGGCGGCTTGCATTCCCATCTTCCGACCTCCACATGGTGGGAAAGTCTCGAGGGAACGGCGCAAAGAGCGGCTGTGGGGGAGGGAAAAAGGGCATCCGTGTTATTGGACAAGGTGGTTCTGTGATGGGGGACATCCGGGGAGGTCTTCCAGAGAGACCTACGAAGTAGATGACAGACGACCACTCCATCCGTACCTACTCCGTCCAAATGGATCCGTCACGTGTAAGTCCTCCGCCATGAGTAATGGGCAAAGGAAAGTAGGTACGCGGGTAGGTGAGGAGAATGCTACTCCGTACCTCCCTTCTCCGTGCGCAGGGAGGGGAAAACGGCGGAAGGGGGAAAAAAGAAAACAGCAAGACCCCCGAAGCGGGCAAAAACCGACAAGTACCTCCCTCCATATTACCCTTCTGCAGTTAGGAGGAGATGAAATCGACAGACAGCTGCGTGTCAGCAGATGGCAACATAGGATGTAGACCTAACAGCGGCACACCATCCATCAGTCTGCTCTTTCCAGCTTGGAGAATAATACGCTGCAGTTCGTACCTACCTAGATAAATGAGGTACGACTGACGCGGGAGGTAGCAGTCATGGACAATGAATAATATTGTGAAAACCCAAACACGGGGAATTCGGAGGATTCATGGCGAAAGAGGAAGGCTTGGGCGGAAGCAGGGAGCGGGAGCGTGGAAGGCGGGAACTTCATACTGTGCTCTCCGGAGGTGGAAGGTCAGAGCGAGAAGGTGTAATGAATGGTAAGCAGCTCCCAAAGTGAGGCAAGTGCACACCGCGGAGAGGAAATAACTGGAAATCCCGGAATGGGACCCGAAGCGGTGTCCTGGTAGGTACCTACCTACTTTATGGGGGGTGGAGGATGGGGGGGTGTCCGATACTCCGGAGAGCCCCCCCAGCCAAGAGCCAAGAACGCGGTCTAGGTCCAGGCCGGTTTCCCCTCCAAGCCTCCAAAGTCCAACTGTGAGCCAGAAGGGGCAGGGAGAGGCGACAATGCCCACTTTCCGTCGTCGGTAGGTACCTGCCGCAACAGGGGACAGAACGGTGCTGGTTCTTTTCCCTATGCTGTGATTGGTTCCCCCACCCCGCCCCTGGCCCTGTGGGGCACTGACATGGTACGAATGCACTGTGCTGGATACGAAGGTAACGCGTGAGAGAGGCACTAGTATGGGCGTACCGGCGCCTGGAGTGGAGCTCTTGACAAACTGTGAGACTGTGCGAGTGGACTCTTGTGACTCTTTGGAATTTTCTCCAAAATGCGGAGTTAACCCCAGATTACATGCCCCATGGGGCCCTTGCGTGGTTTGGTACTCCGAAGGTTGAATGGGGAAAAAAGAAGAGAGGAACTGGGTCGCTGGAGAAGGAAAAAGTGCGAGAGAGAGGGAGAGAGACAGGGTAGTTTTTAGATCTTTGTAGATGAGCATTACGTAGGTAGTATCTCGCGTCTTCTTTTGCCCGAAACAAGGACGTTGACTTACACGAGCGTTATTGCGTCCAAACGGACTGTGTCGGCCAGATTGCCATCGCTTCATTTCTGCGTGGTTACTGTCATTGCTTCCTCCCTCCCCCCCCCTCCCCCCTTCATACTCGGGGTGCATATGGAGGAATATCTTAAGGCTGTCTCTGTGATTAGCAACCAGCCCTTACCCAGCCAGCGGCAGCCAAAGATGCAGAAATCGACACATGCCCAGACGGCTGCCCCAAAGTGCCTCATCACTCACCTCTCGTTTTTGCTACACAGAAGGGGGGGATTGCGTGTGTTTCCACCCCAGCCCTGCGCCAACGGCGCCGGACAGCAAGCCCTCGACTCCGCCACAAGCTTGGCTCTCCTGTTTCCCTTACGTTGACGTTTGATTTTTTTTTTTCCCTCTCTCCCCCTCCCTCCTCGCGGTTTGGTTCCTGTCGACCGTATTTTTTTTTTCTGGTCGTCTTCTCCCGTCCTACACACCCTGTGAGCTGATGATGGATGCATGGAATGGCGGTTTTTTATCGCCTAGTCCATTTGCCCTGCTTCCACCCTTTGGGGGTTTCGTTTCTTTTTTTTATATGCCTCACAACTTGATGTTTAGCCAGTCCTCTGCTTGTCGCGCGTACGGAATACACCTTTCTTTTTCCTCTCTTCCTTCGGTCCATATCTCTCGTGGCAGGGCGTCCAGTCATATACTATCCTTTTGGAGATCCATTCCCCCAGATTGTTGTTGTTAGCAAGAAATCCACTCATCCACTCGAAAGCCCAGTTTACTTTCTTTTTTCTCAACCCTTCCCTCCCCTCTCCTCTCCCTCCTCCCCACACCCATTTTTTTTTTTCTTATGCGACGGGAATTACTCGCTCACAACGTCCCATTTCCTGCCAGTCCCAGTTCCCAAGTTTCTCCTCTCTCCCGGCTCATGTCGCCCTATCCTGGGGGAGCTACCTGGGGCTACCTGGGGGGCCTAGTCCCTTTCCACCTCCAATTTCCCCGCCCTGGCCCTTGCGCCCGCGCTACGCCGTCATACCTTCCCTGACTTCGCATCCAAACCCTTTTGCGACCTCTCAACAGTGCTCGGTCGGGGGCAGCTGTCCGTACCTTGCCGCCCATACTGTGCGGCGGATGTACCTGTTCACCGTAGGCCTTACTCCGTATGGTAGGTACCTTGGCCACTCGGAGCACCTTAGTCATTTCCATCCCACACCGTAGCACACCTTGACATTCTCTCCTTCCCCCGGGGATGGCCTCTTCCTTCTTCACCTCCTTCTTGTCTCCTCTTTCTTCCCCTCTTGGTTCGCCACACACACCACACACCCACCACACCTTTTTTTTCTTCCATCAACTCCCCCCGTGTCTCCCTAATCATTCCCTTAGTAACCTGATACAACGTCCTCTTCTGCGTTGTTCAGATTGCCAAGTCCCACTCCTTGATTCGTTCACCCCTTTCGCCAGATAGCTTCCGTACTCCGTCCCTAACCGGCCAAGACATCAAGATTCCTCATCATCTTTCTGCCCATCATTGATTGACTCGGACCTCCCAATCGTTTGCTCAGTCGGTCCCTGCAACCCCGAGATTTCGCCCTTCCAACTCAAGTGCCCTTCCCGTCTCGCCTCCAGGTTTCCATCTGCCAGACCAGGTCATTATCTCCACCAAAGGTTCATTCCCCCCCGGCTCACATCCCGCCTCATCATCCGCCCTCAGCTCTTCTTTTCAGGGAAGCAAGCCCCCAGCCCCGATTTGGTGCCAGTTCCCCGGGTGCCAGCGCTTGGCCTAACGCTTGACACTGACCGTCCACGCCATTCCGCTTCCCCCATCCCCTCCCTTCCCCGGAGAAACCCCCCCCTCCTCCCCAGTTCCCTAAGGGCGCGTTGCTTTCTTCTTGCGCCTTCACGTTGCTCTTGGCTCTTTTTTTTCTCTCCCTCTCCTCCCCTTCTTTCTACCCATCAACACGCATCTCCCGCGTCAACCTCCCGAAGACGCAACCGCACGACCCCCGACCTCGACGCAATACCGTTGTAAGAAAGATTCAAACGGTTCTTCTCCGCATATTCCAGAAACCTTGGAGAGACGAGGAAGCAGCAAACCATTCTAGCAGCAGCATTATCAGAGGCAAACAGGAGCAACAGAAAGGAAAACAGCGAACTTCGGGACTGGAACCCGAGGCCTCCTCCAACCCCCTTCAGCAACTCAGTGTCCAAGAGCGCGTCTGGGGTACGGACCTTCCGCCACAGAAAGAGGGGGACAAGCCGACAACCGCACGAGAAAGAGGGGAAGTGTTAGGGGGCGTTTTGAGGCTTTGCCCGTGCCCGTCTCGTCCTGGACGTGCCTCTGGACGTGCCTCTAGCCGTGCTCCCCCAGAAAACAAGCCCATCAATCCCAAATCCCCTTCTCATTCACGGGCCACCTTTTGTTCTCCCTCCACATGCCATGTTCGGCGACTTAACGCACCCCGCAATCTGCCATCTTGCCTGCATCTCCTAAGCTCCAACTTTTGTCTCGTTTTCCTTCCTCCCCTTCTCTCTTCCATCGACATTCAACTCTTCGCACCCCACACTTTCTCCTGCGTTCCGTGACCAGACCTCTCTTCAAGTGTTGCCCTCTGAGCAACCCGGGCTCAACTCATCATGCTCGCGATTCAGTCTATGGAGGGCCCGCCTCCTCGTCCTCTTCCTGGTCCCCCATCTTCTCTCGTACCCTCCGAGCCCACCGAAGTTCGCCAACCGAAGCCCAAGACGCTCCCTTGCAAATACTGTAGCAAGAGGTTCCGGTAGGTTGCCCCCCGCCGTTCTCCTCTTCTCTTGGGCTTCGATACTGACAACCCGGCCTACATAGACGTGTGGAACATGTTCAGAGACACGAGCGTACTCACACCAAAGAGAAACCCTTCTCCTGCGGCTGGGATCGCTGCGGCAAGACGTTCGGACGAAGGTATGTTAAGCTGGCCTCGCCTAGTCACTATTCTCTTGCACCGTCCACCGGCCCGTCCCACCTAGTCTGTCATTTACTCGTTCAATTTCCCACTTACCTAAGTGCACCGTCCCCTGCTCACTCCATCCCATTCATCACTCGTCGTTCCTGTCCGCTCTTTAGCTTCCGTCATTCACTCTCATCTTCTCACAACAACACTATCTTGCGTCTTCACTTCTATATGCTTACATGGACATCAGGGATCTTCTCGTCAGACACGAGAAGCTCGTTCATCTCAATGAAGGCAGCAAGGATAGCAACCGCCCACGAAAGCTATCGTCTAATACTTCCACCACATCCCACAAGACTTCTGTTTCCGAAGGTCAGATAGAAGCTGATGCCATCGGCCTGCACCATCACACCGCTCCACGGCCACAGCAACCTCAGCAACCATTGCCCCAGCCAGGCCAGCCATTCCACCACGGACATGTGCCTCCTGTTGCACCACCACCGGCCCAGGACCCCAGAGTTCCGGCGAGGCCGGGAGCTTGCAACTTGGACCTCTTATCTGATGCCGCCCTCGCCAGCTCCGTGAACCCTGTTCAAGGAGCACAAAATGGTGGACCTCAGCCACACTCCCCCGACCAAGCAAGGAGGAAGAGCTATGGTGACTCGATTGTGGCATACACTGACCGCCCTCGAGAAGATGCCCAGCCGTTGGCACCTGGCTATGCCCCTCCTCCCCCCAACGGCTCGTTCGACGACTATAACGTATTTCTAGACGAGTTTGCATCTTCGGCTCACTTCCTTCCACCTAACTTCGAACCTGATCAACAGATGAGTATGTGGTCTCGACCGGGAGGGAACGCGACACAGCGTCGTGTCTCAAAGGCATCCATGTTCCCTGGTAGGATGCCAAACATGCCCGTCGATCCCCGAGATCCAGGAGACCCGTCTCGGGGCCTTGATGAGCCGGCCCGTCCCTCGACCCTTCGTATCTCAGTCGTCGACCACACCGTTATCAAGAATAGGCTGGAAGAGTTCTCTTCGGTTCTTCCCAACGACTTTGTCTTCCCGTCTCGCCATACATTGACAAGATTCCTGGAAGGCTACATCAGCGGACTCCATGAGCACCTACCTTTCCTGCATTTACCAACATTTTCTCCGGTCGAGACCGCCCCTGAATTGCTCCTGGCCATCCTTGCAGTGGGTGCACAGTATAGATTTGAAAAGAACCGGGGCTATGCGTTGTGGTATGCCGCCAAGGCTGTAGCCATGGAGCAAATTCGCCGAAGGCGCATATCCGAGGTCCACGCCTTGTTGCCAACCCCGGCAGCTTACAGCCCTCATTCAACGAGGCCTTCGCCAAGCGCTACCTACCGCCACTCTTTTGCATCTGCGCAATCAGAGCGGCCGGCGACCCAAGACACTCACCGGGAGCCATAGTAAGTCATATCCCTGAAAATACGGTTGACAGAACAAAATTCTAAACAAAGCCATAGCTCCCCCAACACCCCCCAAGCGAGGATAGAGACTATCCAGGCGGTTCTACTGCTTTTTGCAGTCGGTCTCTGGGGCGTCAAGACGATTCTTCACGAGGCCCTCTCCCTACAGAGCAATCTGGCGATTCTTATTCGCGAGGAAGGGCTTGTAGCCGAGGCGAGCCAGAGCGCTGTCAACGATTGGGAGACATGGATCCGTCTGGAGACTGCGACGAGAACGAAGCTTGTTGCTTACTGCTTCTTCAATCTCTGCAGTATTGCGTATAACATGCCGCCCATGTTGCTGACATCAGAACTGAACCTTCATCTACCACAGAGGGGCAAGCTGTGGAGAGCAGAGACCGCCTGGCAATGGCAGGAGATGCGGCAGTCAACCCCTATGATCGAGCTCACTTTGCATGATGCCTTTTCCCGACTGTTTGGGCGCACGAACCAAGGGCTTCCGCAACACCTGTCGTCGTTTGGAAGCCACATTCTTATCCACGCTCTCATTCAGCACATTTTCTTGCTTAAGCAGACCTCCTTCGCGGCCGGCTCGCCCTATAATATCTACCGAACGATGAAACCTGAGGATGTGGAAGAGGTGTCACAGGCACTGCGCGTCTGGCAAACCAGCTTTGAGGATCAGCACCAGCTCCGGGCAGCAGAGTCGGGGCATTTCAGTGTCTCTGACTCGATCGAAGGCGGAACCCTGGATTACACAGCGACGGCACTGCTCCGGCTAGCCTATATCAGACTCTACACTGACGTTTCCCCATCTACCGCCCTCGAGACTCGAGATCCACTCCTGGTAGCGTCGGCTCTGAGCAGGACCCCCTTGCTAGTCCGAAGCTTGAGATTGCACCGGGCCGTGTTCCAGGCGATCCATGCGCTGTCAATGTTGGTGAAGGCGGGTGTCAACTATGTGGCGAGGACCAAATCGGCCGAATGGAGCATTCAACATTCACGTGAGTCATGTCATTGAGGCTACCTGTTTCATCAGTCTGCTAACTTTCGTCAACTAGTCTGCAATTTCGAATGTGCCATGCTCGTCTCTAAGTGGCTCCTCACAATCGCCGCCATCGGACCAAATGACCCTCCGGCTTCCCCGGAGGAGAAGAATCTGCTGGAGATGGTCCGCCGAATGCTTGACGAAACCGAGTTCGCCGTTCCCATCGATCCTTCGCTATCTGGTCCCAACTCAGGGGCGGGTCCCATGGACGTTGCCACAAGTGACAGCGCTAAGCTGCGGCAACTCGCTAGCGCAGTTGTTCGCCTTTGGGCCGAGACATTCAAGGGAACTCACATCTTTGACCTGGTTAAAGTTATGGGTTCGAGCCTTGACGGCTATGCAGACCTGGTTGAGAAGCCAAGAGAAAGAACTCCCCCAGTTCGAATGGTTCCCGAGCCGGGAATGGGCTGAGAGCGGATGATGGTTGAGAGGAGGTGAGGAGTGAGGATGGGATCTTTCTGGTGCTTGTTTCGCGTAAGGCGTCTGGGTTTAGGTGCGGGTTATGGCCGTGAAGGGCGGATACCAGGTTTCAACAACAGGCGACTTCCTGCAGGAGCAGAGGGCTTGATTGATTTTCACGACACAGCTATGATCTGGGCATATTGTACAATAGGGCGTTTGGGGTTGCGAGGTGTGTGCTTCTTTTAAATTTCCCGCCGCCTTTGCGACACAGCAGTCACAGGGGACAGATGGAGAGGATTTATATCATGAGATGGCATGGCGGTAGCATAGGGCGGACGGGTGGGTGATGGACCCCCGGAAATTTCAATTCGATTTAAAACTATCATGTCTTTTATGAAGGTGCCTATGAGACTATTGACTTACTACTTATGTAAGTAGCAAGTATCTTTATCTTGAGGTTGCGTTAGACTTATCGTCCATCATATGATAAATCGATTTGGCACGTGCGGTGGACTCCCCCCCCGCAGGCAGATCTAACTGCATGTGAGAGTGATTGCGGGGACCGAGCCGAATGTGGAGGAGAGTGGAGTCGTACCTCGGCTCAGGCGGTACCTTGTCTGGGAATATCTGAGAATGACTTCAACTTTTGAACCCGAGTCTCCCGTTATAACCGCATAGATTTCCTTTGGCTTCTTCTTTTCCTAGACCACAGTCTTTTTGCTGAACCTTTCGCACTCTTGGAACTGCTTTTACGTTTGTTTGTTTGTTTGCTTGCTCCTCTGTCTCTCGTCGCATAGATAGATAAACTTGCGCCCACCCTCTTGATTCGTGACAAACTCGTCAGCATGCCTTTGGTAACAGAGTTGACCCGTCGGCTGGGCATCAGAGGTTTGATAACCCCCCTCCCCCGTTCCTCCCATTAGGCATCCTTCCTTCTAGACTAACACCGTGACAGTGCCTATCGTCCAGGGCGGCATGATGCACGTCGGCACTGCTGACCTCGCGTCTGCCGTGTCCAACGCTGGCGGTCTGGGCATCATCACCGCCCTCATCTTCCCGTCGCCCTCCGCCCTCCGTGACGAGATCCGCCGCTGTCGCACCCTGACCAACAATCCCTTTGGTGTCAACATGACTCTTCTCCCCTCAATGGTGCCCCCGGACTACCCGGCCTACACGCAGGCCATCATCGACGAGGGCATCAAGGTCGTCGAGACGGCGGGGAACTCCCCCGGTCCCGTCATCGCCCAGCTGAAGAAAGCCGGCATCACGGTCCTGCACAAGTGCACCAGCATTCGTCACGCCCAGAGCGCCGTGAAGCTCGGCGCCGACTTCCTCAGCATCGACGGCTTCGAGTGCGCGGGTCACGTCGGTGAGAGCGACATCACGAACTTTATCCTCCTCAGCAAGGCCCGCCAGACTCTTAACGTGCCCTTCATCGCGAGTGGTGGCTTCGCGGACGGTCACGGCCTCGCTGCGGCTCTCTGCCTCGGCGCGTGCGGCGTCAACATGGGCACGCGGTTCATGTGTACCGTCGAGGCTCCCGTGCACATGGGCGTCAAGGAGGAGATCGTCAGGGCTCAGGAGACGGATACGACGCTGTTGATGAGGCGGTGGAAGAATACGAGCAGGCTGTTTAAGAATAAGGTGGCGATGGATGCGCTCAAGGTTGAGCAGGAGAGCAAGGAGGGTAAGTTTGAGGAGATTGCGCCGTATGTGAGCGGTAAGAGGGGCAAGGAGGTGTTTATCAACGGCGATACGGAGTATGGCGTAAGTTTTTCCCACCCCAAAGAAGTTGAGTTACGAGGTGATGGCGAACCATGTCTTTACTAACTGGATCCGCGCAGGTCTGGACAACGGGACAAGTCATTGGTCTTATCCATGATATCCCGACGTGCGATGCTCTCGTCAAGAGAATCGAGAAAGAAGCTGAAACGACTCTAAAAGAGAGACTTGCTCTTTTTGTGCCGGAGTCGAAGCTCTAGAGCTGATAGATAGACATGCATTGCATCAGTTAGAGTTGCGAAGTTTTTGGTTTGGATAGACTCATGAATTGCCTGCATTCGAGAGTTGATCCTGCTCCTATTTTTATGTCTATTGCCCATGTACATAAAGAAATACCCATATACCGTTATCCATTCCTTTCCCCCCAAACCTTCTATTTCCGTGTCCGTAGTTGGTCATCATCCTTTCCCCCTCGTGATGCACCCCAGATAGTTCCGTCTATACCCTACCTGTTTTCTAAGCTTGCCTCGTCAACAGATTTTTCATTAAAATCCCGTATCTTATGGAACGCCGAGTCTAGTCGATGCCTCTTTACCTCCCCCATCGAGTCCACCCACGTCTTTGGCTGCGGTTGCTGGATAATCAACTCCGGAACCCCGTGGCTCTCTTCAGTCCACTCTTCAGACTGGCAGTGACTCACGCCTGTCTCTATCAAGGAGACCTTCCCGCCGGGTCTCCCCATACACCACCCCTCAGGTGTTTTCCAAGTCTCCTGATCGACGGGCTCGTCCTCCGCGAGGCGCAAGTTCATCTCGAGAACGGCCCCACGTAGGCCGCAGTAGATAGTGCTCGATAGGTCCGAGGGCTTGCTGAGACAGTAGATCCTGTCGTAAACGGGACTTCCAATGTGGAGTGTAGCATCAGGTCGCCAGTAGTTCAATTTCGACTGGCTGTGCCAAAGGCAGGAACGTCCGCTCTGAGAGTTACAAGTTCTCGAGTCCCATTCCTGATTCCAATTCGGCTCTGACGCCGCGTAGCCGCTCTTCTGGCTGGGGAAGGGCCACTCCGTGGAGCACGGTAGGGCAGTGGTATGGTAGTACGGCTTTGGATACCGGAAATCGAAGAGTCGGATGTCCGGGGCTGTGTTACCCCCAGCGACGAAGCGCTCTGTGCCGTAGACGAGGAGTGAGCTTCCAGCTTCAAACGGCTGGAATCGATCACGATATACTGCGTCTTGTGGTGAGGGCGTGCGTATGTCCATTAGTCTATGAAGGGGTTAGTCAAGGTTCGCTCGGTGGGTAGAAATCTCCTGGCTGACCTGTATGTTCCATCATCCCAGGCACTCAGGAGAAGGTTGTCATTTCCTAGGCCCCTGACAGGCTCAATTGCCCGGATTGTAGTCTTTCTCCCCACCCTGGCTTCGCCGAGTATTGTAGCATCATCGAGAACCCCGAGGTTCTTGGACGCGTTGCCGAACTCGATGCCTGTCGGGGTGAGCTGACCCCATCGGAGAGGTTCGCGGCTCCCACCCAGTGCGGAAACCAGAGTGTCCCTGCTCATGAACTTGGTGCTCCTGATCGTCGGGGCCTCATCTTCGGGCCCACCCTTGGAAAAGTCGTGGTATGTGAGAGGTTCGAGGTCTGAAGTTTCGTCGATAGTGAGGTCGTAGACACTGAGAACAGGACCTCTGCCAGCTGCCAGCAAGTTTGCGTCCGGACGCCATTGTAGACTGGAGACGGCCAGTTGGCCCGGTGACCTTCTTATGGGATCGGAAGAATTGGTTAGCTCACGATGAACAGGCCGGAACGGGTTATAGCGAGCCGTGGCGAAGTTGTCTTCACCGGAGAGAACTTGGATGTCACCGTTGGCCCTGCCGACGACGACATCAGGGCTTCCATGACGATCAATGACCGAAATAGAAGTGACATCGCCCGTCCCGGCATGATAGCCATGAGACAGCCCTGGAACTTCATGCCAGACACCTGTCGCTTTCCGGTTTGCGGGCTTGATCTGAACCATGAGGTTCTCTCCAACACCCGCGGCAACAACCTCATCATCCGGTGAAACCAGCCGAGAATCCAGCACGGCATGAAACAGAACTGACTGAGTTCCAGCCACCCTACGCTGGAACTTCCCTGGCCGCTGGTTCTTCATATACAGCACGTTCATCCAAAAGCCGCGCTTATCCCAGCACCGCTCTAGGTGGGTAGCGCGATTCGCGATGTCTATCCATCTCGTCTGAGCCCCGGACTGAATATTCAGCGAAGGGAAACGAGTCTTGACAAAGGTCCGCCAGCCGTCTTGATGAATGAGGCTGTGGGTGTGGCGAGTCAAGGCAGAGAGATGAGCGATGTCGCGGGCTGTGTCAAGATATTCGACAATGTCGAGGACGAGGTCATCTGGAAGATTCCCCAATGTCCTCCTTTCCATGGCTGATAGTTGGTTTTCTCGTTCTTATGTTGTATACGTTTTGTGATGCACTTGGGGAGTAGAATTGTGGTCGGCGAGGCCGCTTCTTATGTGAGATACACTGCAACCACCTCGTCGGGAATGGGCATAGAAGATTTCTCTAGTCTCCACTTCTAGGCCCTGTTCGACCTCATCGAGTCAAATTAAAAAGCTCAGTCTTATGACTCTGGATGACTCACTCATGCTGACATGGTTCAAGTCAAGGCCTAGAATGTTGCCTTGTTGAAGTTTGTGATGAACGGGGGAATGCGAGTGGTGAAAAACGTCATAAGCGGGTCACCTCGATAGATGCATACTACGTTGCTGACTCTGAATCACCACCTAAATTACCCAAGGTAGGTAGGTTGGTAGGTGGGTTGGTAGGTAGGTACACTATCTGATATCTAGGTACTACCTAAGGTGCCTAGGTATGAGGAAGCGTAGAAGGAAGAAGGAGAAGAAGAAGGAAGAGAGGAAAGAGTAGAAGAAAGAGTAGAAGAAAGAGTAGAAGGAAGACTAGAAGAAAACCAAAAAAAAACCCAACTCCCGAACATCCCCTCTATACCTAGATATGCTCAACAACCCCAGTTTGCCGAATTTTCCAAGAAATAAGAAAAAAGAACAAGAAAAAGTTGTGACATTTCCTGTTTACTAGATTAAGAATCCTCTTTTCACCCCTCGATCCGCTCCCAGTTTCCTTTCACCTCATTCCTACTTGGGTATTCACTGTGGTGACAGTGTCTGTTTCTTCCGCGCCATGGTCGATGAGCTGCTTCCGTCTATGTCGGCCGCTTCCTATGATGGGTCCTCCTTGAGATGGACCCAGCTGTCTGTCGAGGAATCCGAAAATGATGCTGGGGAAGGGCTGTGAGAAGCTTGAGCGGTGCCTCCAGGGCGGCGCTGTTTGATCATGGACATCGGTCCGGCAAAGTCGTCACTGGAAGCTGTTGACCAACTGCAGTCCCAGTCCTGGTCACCGGAGCTGATACTCGCAGGAGCGCTGCTGGCAGGGGAGGATACGCTGCTTTCCTCTGCCTCAAGCGCTGGGCTGTGGCTACCGGCCTCCTCATGATGCAGAACTCGCCTCTCGGGGTTTCTGCGAAGGCCAGGGCGACGGATGAAGGCTGCAAACATCTCAACAGCCGCGGAATTCGGAAGCTCCCAACCGATGCTGTCTGCCAGTTTCCTGATATGCGCGGTGTCTGCTGCGCCGAGTCGAGACCCCCTCTGGGATCCCTTGACCATGAGATCCTTCTTGATTCGAGAGGTTGCGGCGTCTCTTTTGCAAGCGAGCGTAGTGGCCGGTATGTTGGATAGCGGCGGCGGTTGAGGCGAGGGAATCTCGAGTATGCTCTTGTATTGCCCCTTCCCCAGAACCACATCATACTGCAACCCAGCAATGACCTCGAAATGGACTGTCTTGACCCGGTCATCACCAGAAAAATAAATGTAGGAAACTAGAACAAAGTTGTTGGGCTCTTGGACGTAACCCGCAGCCTCGGTCCCGCACACTTGCTTGACAACTCCGAGTGAGATGCAGCTTTTGTCTCTGCGATCGGAAACACAAAAGGTCACCGGCGTTGGCTTCTCCAGCCCAGTCTCGACTTCCCTGGTTAGGGGCGTGATCTTGCTTCGCCCAAGGAATTGAAGTTCGAGGAGCAGGAGGTGTGACAGGGCATCTTTGACTTCGCCCATTTCCTTCCTTTTGGTCCACTGTCTCTTGTTTAATGCTTGTTGTTCCCAGAGAAGGCCAATAACTTACGGCTCTCGCAACACTCGGTACGAGCAAGCGGCGTTATTCTTTGCCGCGAGGAGAGGACTCTGATATCGAGCAGTGAACTGAGATTGATCCAAGACTCACCAACGTGACGGTGAGATTTTAAGGACAAATCATTTCGGCAAGGACTGGTTCATGGATGCCCAAAGTAGGCTCGGGTACTTTATATATTGGAAGCAGGCGTCCCGATTCCAGCCAGCACATTGCTCTATTGGTGTGAACTGCTCAGATGGATTTCGAAAATGGATTGTGTCTCCTTGCCGTGCCCAGCTACTGCGTAGGCCATGATGGTCGATCCATTACAACTTTGTAAATTCTACCTTGCGCATTTCAGCTCGTCCATTCCGACTTGCACATTGGGAGCTGATGCATGCAAGGTGGGATGTCACAATTACACTGCATGAGATCAACAACCCCGAGCCAATCGGTCACCTACACTTGACCCAAGCCACGGCGGTTGACGATTGCAAATTCCAAAGTAGAGGCGGTCTGTTGGCGAGAGAGGCCCCATCCATAGTTGGTTTCACTCTCTGATTCGAGAGCTGAATTGTTTTGTTGTTTGCGACAACAATCCCACCTCTGCT
Organism: Fusarium robinianum; assembly: GCA_013623725.1. Taxonomy (NCBI): domain Eukaryota; kingdom Fungi; phylum Ascomycota; class Sordariomycetes; order Hypocreales; family Nectriaceae; genus Fusarium; species Fusarium robinianum. Next base: position 20,214 of record JABFFI010001114.1, on the reverse strand, counting down.
TGACCCCCCCCCTTTGAGTATGGATTTAACAGTCTTACTCGCCATCTGGGCCATCTGTCTTTTCATTCAAATTTACGATATCCATGCTGCAGTAACCTAAGCTAATTAGCGGCTTAAAGTCCAGTTATTTTGTATATATGTGCCAGTGTGGGAATCACACGCCTGAGTGGTCCTCGTGAAGGAATTATTCATTAAGAGGCCACGAGCCCATGAGCCCATTTTCATTTTTGCCCGACCAATACATAAAACGGCATCATTTCGCTAGTTTGTTGCTGTCTTCTGCTTGAGGCGGAACCAGGCTGTGGGTGAAGGTGCATGTTCCCGTGTATCATCGTGGAGAGCCAAGGCGATCATCTCTCGACCGCCCAAGTCCCCAATGGGGTTGAGAAGAAACCCGATACGTTATTCAAACTTCCAAGGAGAAGGGGCAAGAATTGAAGTATCAATCGAAGACGGTTTGCCCAAACACATCGGGCCTCCCCCGAAAAGGAAGAAGAAGGCCTCGCGGTCCCAGAAGCGCAGCCCCGGCTTTGCCCCAGCCCCAAGCTTGCCCGACCCGGGTCCTCAGCCTGATTATACCAACGGGAACTCAACAGTCGCTTGGACGCTCCCCTATCCGCCAAACCCCGGAGGGTTATCGACCGACATTCAACTACAGCCATCAACATTGCCATACTCGGCTCCCATGCCGTCCAACCCCGGATCTCACGATAACACTCCACGACAAAACATCGTACCGAGCAACCAAGTGATGCCGAGTCATCGACCTCCCGAGCACACTTATCCTCTTGCCTTCGACGTTGCGCCCTATGCCCGCCCCGATTTTGCAGAACCGCATTTGCCGCCCTCCACCTACGAGACACAACAGCCACGGCAGAAACTCCCCACCATCGTTACCTGGCCTTGCGGAATCCGCGAGCGTGTGAAAGCAACTCTGGAGTCGACTTTGGAGCAAACTAGTCACATCGTCGTCCCCCCCAGACACCGCTATTGGAATTCCGGTCTCGAGGAACTCCCTGCTGGCACCGCGCCAGTCCGGAGACACCGTGGTTTTGCTCAACCGTTTGGGATGGCCTGGGTACACATCGAAGTGAGCGAGGCCAACGAGGCAGGCCTTTACATTCCTCGAATCCCCATCCACGTTTATGTCTACCCAGGCGATGTCAGCCGTACAACGCCGAGGCTCGTCATTGGCGCGGACGTGGCGGCCCAGATCCTGGCTCAGCGAGGGGAGTTTGTCGGCCAAGAAGCCGACCATGGCCTTCTGCTTCTGCAAGACACCTCTATCGCCCAACAAGCCTACTATGACCCTCAGCAAGACAACTCTGTTGGCCGAGAGGCTCGCAACCTTCGAGGCCCCCGATATCAAGGACCTTCAGCGGCTTCGAGTTAAGAAGCTCGCAATACCGCCCTGGTCCATGTCCCACACGTCACTCTTGAGAGACATGACCTATCTCGCCGTCAGGCGTTCGCCATGTGGATGGGGGCGTTCGCCATAGCTCCGCTGCCGAAACCCTTCGGCATTTAGAATACGTTGGGATGCCATATTTTTGAGTATCAACAATCGATCAAGAGTCGAATAGTTGTACGCATCCCCTTGCTTGCCTACGTTATCGCGTATACACGATGATAACCTCTTCGTCGGCCTGCATCAAAAATGGAATGGATGGGAGGAACGAGTCCGAGATTGAAGGACACAGATCAAGAACAGAAAAAAAAGAAAAAAAAACAGAAACAGAAACAGAAACAGCACGAGAAAAAAAAGGCATGGGATACGGAGATGGTGGTCAACAGGACTTCAGTGCGCGGGGAACTCTTTTCCTTCATCACACTCCTTTTTTTTTTCCCACCTCCTTTTCCTCCTGTTTTGGACACCAGTCGACGAGCTAAGGATATCTGATTTGTTCGATGTATTGTCCCTGTCGCATGATCTTGGACGGGGAACCCCTGGGATAGGGTGCATGGAAAACGACGAATGACCTGCATAGCACTCTTTTAGCAGCGCCTTCATTTAATGTCTCTCTTTTTTCTTTCTTTTTCAGGTTTCTTCTATATGTAGTTTACATCGACACAGGTATGAAATTCTCCCCTCAACCCTACCTTTCGTTCTGAACTGCGTGATTGTGCATCGACACATCTGCAGCTCTTGCAGCTCTTACTCGACAACCTACGTTGGCAACGAGTATCTAACAAGAGTACCTATTTATTTGTATCCGGAATATTACCGACACCACTACATCTTGGTAAACTGCACTGCCCCTGAACTTTTATCGAGTAACGCTGGGATTGGGCTCATCAAATCTGCTTATATTCTGTGTCTGTATGAGAGCTGCCCAGTATTCATCAGAGCAACGCCATATTCAACGCCCAACTCCCCAACAGGCTCGCCCGTTCCCTTTGAGAATGACGCCTCCCAATAACATTATTCATAGTAACAAATGCAGCGCACGCACGCCCTTCTCTGCCACGGCAATATGCCAGGGCCGGACGTCTGTCTCGCGGTCGACCACTCCTCGCGCCCTTGCTAGAGTCCCCAATCCTCTAAAGTAATTCAACATCTCCCTGAACAGCGGTTCGTAGGCTCGTGGAATTGCGTCCGTGTGCACGAGGTTCACCTCCATGACGACTGGTGGGACATCAACCCGTGTCCCTGTTCGTTTGATCAGGTAGCCACTTATCAGCGCCGGCCGCATTTCCAACAGGGTCCTTGAATTGTTCAGCCGATGACCAGCCACGGCACCCCAGGTTTGGTCAGTAACGTCGATAAGGAAGGAATCGGAATCCGCGTCCGCAGGGCTATCGGCGCCAGGCGTGACGGCCGATGCATTAGCATCACGCATCGGCGTTGCTGGAGTATTGGTCTGTTCTGGAGAGACGATGTTTGTCTGCGGCGTCGAGACTGGTGTAGAGTAGAATGCTGACGTCGCCGTGTGAGGCACTTTGACGGTAGAGGGCATGAGTTGCAGCGAGGGGCTTGTATCGACCGTCATTAAGATCATGGTGACGGAAGCTCGGTCTTCAACGCGAAGGCAATCCTGCCAGAGTTGTATTTCGTCCTGATCCATCGGCCCTGACTTCGTGATGATAACACGCCAGTGCACCTTCCATATAGAGATTAAATCGAGAGTGGTCTCCCAGACTTCGCGTACAACGGCTTGCTTGGCAGTGGGTAGGGGCTTGCCTTTCCTGCTAAGACAATAAGATGAAGTTGCTTGCTGTATCCCACGGTTGTCCGTCCAGGCAACCGTGATCCAACGTTCATCGATGCTTTGAGCATATCCAATATGGATGCAAGAGTTCTCGTGCATCAAAGATTGCGAGGGCGCATTGGTCAACTTGAAGTCGATGATGCGAGGCGGGGGCTTCTCAAGCATGATTGCTGGTGCTGGCGTAGGGCCACCAAACTCCGGCTTGACGAATAGCGTGCAACGGTCGTACGTCTCCATGCAAAGTTTGGCCAACTCAACTGGCGGGGGCACAGCAAGAGACGTCGTGGAGGAAATGAGGTCCGAGGAGACAAGCTGCAGGACTAGTTCGTTCTGGGGTGGCTCTTGTCGAGCCTCCAGCAAGTCTTTGTACATACCGAAACAGCGATAAAAGGCGACACAGGCCTCGATGATCGATGCCGGATTGTCAGGGGAATAAACGAAAAAGATCACGAGGTTCCTGTTCTTCGCTGTCCATTCGGACAGGGAGCCTCGCAGGACCTCGATGCTCTCGACAAGAGCTGACCCATGTCCAGTAACGGTTGCGTCGGGAGAAGTTGAGATCCGATCGACCTGGTAAGGAAGGACGCCATCTCCCAACCCCCCGGATAGTACCATGTTCGAAAAGGTACCCAACTTGAGCGACTCGTAGACACTTTTGAGACGGCCAAGGAATGTTCCCGCGTGATCGGCCATGCCTTTCCATCCGGGACAGACGCAGAGTGCGCTGATATCCTTACTCCCCGATGATGGAGCGAGCCCCAGGCTTTCCCAAAATGTGACCGCGGATGGGAGCACGGAGAGCTTGGTTTCGGATCTTCGAACCTCTAGGTGCGGCGCGGGTATCTGGTATAAGTTATTGGCCCGCAATTGTTCCCCGTTGGGGTCTCTGCCGGGAACTGGTCGAGGTTGAAGACGGCTCGGTTGTCCCGCAAGTGGGACATCTTGGATGTCGAGGAGTCCCTTGAGCCGAACCGGCGCCACACCCCTTAAACTTGGCGGAACAATGTTTTGGAGCAACTGCAGCGAGGTTCGGGCAATGGCAAGCTCATGGCCCCTTACGCTGCTAAGTGAGCTTGCCGACTCCATCTTCGGGTCGATGCCGATCTCGAGGATGCCCGTCGAAGCTTGTTCGGCAACAAGCTGAGCGATCTGGACGTAATCACGGTTCGCAAGGCCGAAGTCAACATTGAGAGGTTCCGGGTCCGAGAAGAACCGACACAGGGATATTTCCGGGGGTTCCGGTTTCGAGAGCCTTGGAAGCTCTACCACGACTTGCACTTCATGCACCTCCTCCGTCGGCTCTGGCTCTTTCAAGGTGGTGGCTTGGGAGACAACGTCGTCATCAATGATTACTGTTCTCCGCACGCTCGGCTTGACGGGAGATGTGGGACCACCGGACGAGAAGCTTGAATCGTCCTTGTCTGATTCAAGATCACTTTCCTCGGTGCTTGACGCATCGCCGTAAAATCTTGTTGGGCTCGGTTGGGATGTTGGTGCCTCGATCCTGGCAAAACTCTTCATGAGAGAGCCTGCGGGAAGAGGCAGTTTCTTAAGCTGCCCTTTCAGCTTCCTGGGTTTCCCCAAATACCCAGCCTCTGGCAGAACGCTGGTGTTCAGCCTCTCTTTCCCATGATCCGCCGAGTAGTCGAACGCTCCCCCTTGCTCATACTTCTTGTTAATCATAGGCAGCTTGGGATCGAAGTCGACTTTTTCGAATATACTATTCTTCCGATGTCGCTTGAATGGAGAATGAGGTTCTCCCACTGGGCATGTCAGTGATGCCCGAACTCGCTTAAAAACAGTAGCCGGGTCAAATGGGCTCGATTCCCGTTTCACTGAACCAAACTGCTCGAATTTGCCGCGCTGCTGTTTCTCGTCATTCAGTGAACTCCGTGCATGCTTCAACTCAGGCTTGGTGAAAACAGCATCGTCCGAGTCCTGCTTCGACCTCGGCAACGTGGCCTTTTGTGAGGCCTTCGGAGGTTCCGGGTTAAGAAGTGCATTGTGAGGTGCGACTTGTGCTGGCGGTTGTGACACCGGGTCGACGTGGAAATCTTCCATGGCGATATCCAAGTCGTCACCATCCGGTTGTTCATCGAAAAACTTGAAGTCATCTTCGGTGATATCATGGTCGCCAAAGACGTCCTCGCCCATGTCATTCAACATGCTTCCACTATCGCCAAGGAGGTTACTGTCGCTTCGATCCCTCCGAGGATCGTGACCTTCATCCCAAGCATCGTTTTCGGACTCGCCTATGGGGGTGGCAGTTGGCATCGTTGTATCTACATCAACTATGGCGACTGCGGGAGGGGGATTCCCGGGGCTTGAAATCGTGCCATCGATAGAGGGTGTCACACCGAGGGGCTGCTGAATTGCATCGGGGGGAGTCGGGTACATGACACCAGCAGCCGCAGCACTTGGCCGTCGAAGCGCCAGTGGTGACTGTCCGTTTAGTTTCTGAGTCTGGGCTTCGCCCCCATTCAAATCCTTCGTGATAGAGGCTACGCGCTCTGTCTTGCGTCGAGACAGCTTCTCCTCCCTTTCCGCCGTTGCATTGAACCAACCTCGCGCGCCCCCTAAAGGATCATGACACTCCTCATGGCCGGATAGCATGGTGTCACCCACTCGGCGAGTTGTTGAAACCTCAAGCGGCTTCTTTCTGAAACAGAGGGCTCCCGGCCAGGGAACGGTGGCTTGGGATCGCTTCGCCTCCCGATCTGCCTCTTGAGCTATTGGTTTGGCAACAACTATGTTTATCCAAGAGCCTGCTTTGAGAATTGCAGGATCCAGTCCACAGAGCCCAAGTGCCTTTATGCAAGTGTGTTTCCAGAGAGAGTCTTGAGTATCTGTTGAACTCCGAAGCCCTATCATTTGTGGATTTGGTGTCTGTACTAAACCATTGTCGGTTGTGAGGCCGCTCTCGCCATTGGCGAGACCTTGCTTAGACGCCAAGACTCCGTAAGGGGCTGCCAGAATGGGGCTGTTGGGGGGTGCAGGATCGGTGAAAGTGGCATTCTCCAAGGAAGATAAACTCTGGCAGTAGGAGAAGGATAAGCTGAGTATCAGAGAACCAGTAGTGGTCAAATAGGTTCGAAATGTACCAAGGATCGGGTCGCCGTGAGGTTTGTCCTGGCCACTTCCGCTGGCCTGGAATGGCGGGATGAGTACCGTGCGATAGTTGAGGGGGATGGCCATTGACTGGGCGCAGAAAGCAAATGATATCGCAGTAAGGATTGCGACAATGAAGTGCTCGTAGACAGCCTTGATTGCAGTTTGTGTCGTCTTTTGTTCAGCGCCTGAAATAGGCATCCTGGGGTCAACTTCCAGATCTGCGCCTCCAGAGCTTGGGGATAGGGAGACGAGGACGTTACGTTGAGCCGAATCGAGAGCAGTGCCAGTGGAAGACGAGCCGACCGATGGGTTCTGATTAACATTTCCAGCAGGACGGGTTCCCCGTAGACTCAATGGATCGAACGAACCGTCCTCCCCCATAGCAAGCGTGTGTCCACCAGCCTCAATGGTGGCCTCCGGTTGACGGTTGGTGGCATCATCTGTGTTTTCCTTGCTAGCGATATTGAAGAGCCATATTCCCTGTCGGTCGGCATCGTAGGATACAACGCGTCCTTGGCCACGCAGGCCGCTCTCGATCTCGAGAGCTGAGGACTGAAAGCTTTGCAGTTGGTCCTGTGAGGGTTGGTATATGCGAAAGGTGACAGACGCGATATTATTCTGCGAAACACACGACAACAGTTAGTCAACGGTTGGATCCCAAGAAGAAGAGTAGTCTTACAATCACTAAGGTATTAGTGTCGTATTCACCGGTCTCCATCTCGGCGACCTATATTCTGTTCCCAAGGCCCCGCCGTTGAAGACGGCGCGAGGTACGTGGACGACCACGGCCAGGCGCAAAGAACCTCGTCGCCGTGCCACCCTACCTCGGTGCCTGAAAGATGTCTGCACGAGGCCTTAATGCTTGGGGCTAAGGTAAATGCCTCGTCAAAGTGTTTGAAAAAAGGATGGTAGTTGAAGCAGCCGACTCTCTGGACTCCATCTCAACGAGCCGAAGTGTTGGGCGACGCAGCTCTTGGATGGCGCCACAGAGAGTGCGCAGTCGATCGATCGAGAAGTCGGTGAATATCAGCGGCTCGTAGAGATGAAGTTTATACCGGCGAGATCGGAGGACCTTGCCGATATGAACGGGTGGAGTTGTTGATGAAGTTGGCTTCCCACAGTTAGAAAGACGTCGACGATATCGAAGTCGCCATGGTTGGCGGAGATGGAATTTCGGTGGAGGCTGTCGCGCGGAGGAGCAAGGGCCCAAGGCCGCCTCAGCCCGCTCTGACGGGAGCGCGCGGGTTCGGAGCGAGTCACGGTCCACTGCTTTAGGGGGGAGTCGAGGTACTTTCAGTGGAGGGGCGGTGGGATTTTGGGGGACATGAGCCTCGGACGCTATCGTTCAGTGAGGTGGACTGCTATAAAGTCGGAAATTGGGGTGCCCGGGCCACGGGCAGCTGCCCGTGCTCCATGGAACCGTCATCGAGCCAATCCAGGGAACTAGGATTAGGTACTCCGGTCAGTGTGGGGCGGCAGGTAATAGGCCTGGTGCCCCAATTGGCCAATATGTGGAGGGTTGTGTGGGGCCGATCTCACCGTCGGTGAGCTTGGTGGGGCTATATGTTTTCCCTCTCACCTTGATTTTTTTTTTTTGCGACTGGACTATCCCACCCATATTTCTTCACACCCGGACTGATTCAGAAACTGCAGTCGCACAACGTTGGCTTGCTATTGAGAAGCCCGATTCTGCGACTTCCAGCAATGAAGCTCTCTAATCCAGGAACAGTCCCTGTTTATACAATCTCGGGCGCTTCCACTGCCCGGCCGCTTCCCGACTGGCTCGCGCGACAACGAAAGCGAAGCTTGAAGGATGATGCCGAGTACCAGAATCGCGTCGAGCTCCTACAGGACTTTGAGTTCGAGGAGGCTAGCAACTGCGTTCGCATCAGCGAAGATGGCGACTGGGTCATGAGCACCGGCACCTATAAGCCCCAGATCCACGTTCACAACCTCCCCCAGCTATCACTCTCCTTCGCCCGTCACACCAACTCGCTCAACCACTCTTTCGTTCTTCTCTCGACCGATTACTCCAAGTCTCTCCACCTCCAGACTGACCGACGCCTCGAATTTCATACTCCCATGGGCTGTCACTATGAAGCGCGTCTTCCTCGGTATGGTCGCGATCTCACCTACGACCGCCAGTCAACCGAGGCCCTTATCCCAGCCGTCGGGCTAGACGCCGACGGAAAGGGTGAGGTTTTCCGAATGAATCTCGAGCTGGGACGTTTCATGAAATCCTACCAGGTCGATGTCGGAGGCGATGACGAGTTGACGGGCGGCGGACTGCAAGGCGGTATCGGAGTTGGCAGTGTCAATGTGGCTGCCATCGCGGAGAACACCCATAACCTACTTGCGTTCGGTACTTCAATAGGAACCGTTGAATTCTGGGACCCTCGCTCTAGATCCAGGGTCGCATTGGTCGGGGGTCACGAAGGCGAGGTTACGGCACTGGATTTCAGCCCTTCTGGTCTATCCATCGTCACAGGTTCATCAACTGGCATGATGCAAATTTTTGATTTGCGTCGACCAGTGGCATTGATGAAGAAAGACCAAGGATATGGTTTCCCCGTACAGAAGCTAATCCATATGACCACAGTCTCGCAAGAGAAAAAGGTCCTGTCAGCTGACAAACGCATCATCAAGATTTGGGATGAGTCGTCAGGAGACCCCTGGACATCTGTTGAACCGATTGTCGACATCAATGACGTCGCCTGGTGCAAGAATACTGGCATGCTTCTGACGGCCAATGAGGGCAAACAACAACACGCCTTCTTTATCCCCCAGCTTGGCCCTGCTCCAAAGTGGTGCTCATTCCTCGACAACATGGTGGAAGAAATGGCGGAAGAAGTCCACACCGAAACATACGACAATTACAAGTTCTTGACACTACCCGAGCTCAAGCAGCTCAGCCTGGCTCACCTGGTGGGCAAGTCAAACCTCCTCCGGCCCTACATGCACGGCTACTTTGTGGCGTCCAAGCTGTACGAGCAGGCTAGGTTGATCGCGAATCCCTACGTTTGGGAAGAGGAGAGGACGAAGCGCATCAAAGAGAAGGTAGAGAAAGAGCGCGCTAGCAGGATCAGAGGCACCAAGAAGGTCAAGGTCAACCAGAAGCTGGTTGACAAGATTCTCAAGAAGCAAGAGAACAGAGAAGAGGTCGACACCAAGGCAGGAGTGCTTGGGGACTCCCGATTCAGCAAACTCTTCGAGGATGAGGCATTCAAGGTGGATGAAACCACTGGAGAATTCCGGGCTCTCAACCCCAGCACTATCGTGGATCAACGGGCTGATCCAAAGGCTCCAACCCGCTATCAGGGTAAGGACTCTGATGAAGAGTCGAGCGACGATATGAGCGAAGACGAGATTGCGCCACCAAGGAAGGCCATGGACGACGTGGTAATGCGGGTATCATCAGCAAGCAATCAAGGTCGGGTTGTCAAGGACACCTCGCTCGGCTCAAGACGACAAAAGTCGAGTCGTGTCAATAGGGCGCGAGGCGAAGTTGTCGGCGAGCGCCAAGTAACATTTGTTCCCGAATCGATGAAGCAGAGGGCGCGAGAAGAGGCGGCGCCGGTGGCACCTCGACAAAAGCGAGCTGGGGATCGACGCAGTGCCAGTTCCAACACCTTTAGGCGGATGTAGATGGGATGAAGAAAAATCAGGCGCTCGGAATTCATTCAAATCATAGGGGCGTTTCTTGCTCGGTTCTTCAAATAAGATGAGACAGCCCATGCGTAGAGATTACTTATACAAAATTGATACCCAGAATCCTGTCCGCCCAGGTCATCAGTCAAGACCGGAACCCCAAACCCCCGACAAGCAAGTTAACATCAGCTCCATGCTGTTCCAACCTAGATAGACAAAGCCTCACCACAACGGTTCCCCAAGTCAGCAACCCCTCCTCACTCCAACCTCAAGATACCCTTCGCGACATGCCTACACTCTTCGGGCACACACATCATTTTCGTCCCCATTTCCGCTCAGCGCGCTTCGCTTTCGCCTGTGCCAAACCCTTCTCGAGGTCCTCGGGCTTTAGTCTTGGTGTTGGAGGAACTTCATCGTCGATTTGCGAACGGTTGCGGTGGGATGATGAATCTTTGACTGATGATGGAAACTCTCCCCTCCTTGGGGTAAGGGCGGTAACAACCCTACGAGCCGATCGTCGAATCTTGTCCCTCACCTGCCATTCGCGCTTCTTGGCCAGATAGAAGAGTACGGCAGTCGAAACTAGAGTGGGAGTCAGTACGTACGGAACACCAACGGGAACAATGGACGGCACATACTTCCCAGGATGATGACAGCAACGACCACGACGATGATGGCGATCATACCGCCTTGCGAAATAGAGATTGAGTTGCCTGAGCTGTCGCCCGAGGCTCCAGCTTCGGTGCCGGAGTCGAGTTTCGGTGCGCTGTCGTCGCCATACGGTTTCTCCGACGCGAGAGGGAAATCCTCACCAGTTCCAGTCGTCATTGTGTCAGGAACAAGGTTGTTGAGCTTGTGATGAATGTCGAGCTGAAAGACTAGATGACTGATTGAAGTGGGTGCTGAATGAGGGTTCACAGAACCTGGAGAAGCGAAGACGACAGCAACAACACCATGAACTTTGAGGGGGGACAGCTGAAGTGAGAAGGGACTTTTCTTCATGGCCGGCCCTCCTGGGAGGCCAGCCATTTGTATTTACATCACATCTCCTTCCAGGGCGTCCCCCACATGCGCCTGCGTGCTCGGCAGTCCCTCCCAGTCCCTGCCAGCCCCTCCCAGCACAACAGGATCTCCCATGGGTAGCGACCTCGTCCACAGACCGGACAAGATCGGCAACGACTCTCCAACAGCCCCAGGCCTCACAGGCCATGACGGCGAATCACCATTGGATGCCCATCACAGAACCGAGACTCAAGCATGGGAACGAGAACCGCCAGTGAAGCCTGTCAAGGATTCGTCCCCGAGGCACACTCTCATGATTGGTGAGCGCCAACTTGTAAGCGCCGAGCGGCAACGCCCTTGCAAGGGGTCCGGCCAATGAGACGCTGGCGCAGACGGTCAACCAACGTTGTGCTGCTGGGGCACTTGTGCTCATCACGCGCCAGGACGTGATTGATGCAGGGTCACCGTTGGCCCTGAGCCCTTTGATGGTGACAACAGTGCTGGGCATGAGCCTGGATTGGTCCTTGTCTGCAATGAACCTTAGCGTTGCAGCTGCTGCGGGCAAAGTGGCTGGTGTTGCGCTGGAACTTGGTGATGCTCTTGGAGGTGCGTTTCAGAATTGTCTCTGAAGAGAGAAGAAGCGGTGGGATGGTCTGTGCTTTTTTTTAATCCTCTTTTCCATGTCCTCTGGAAGCGCCGAGATCCATTTTTAGATCCTTGGCCACTTCGTCTAAATCTTTTCGCCATGGCATTGGGCCAGATCTTGGTGGTCGTCCCCCCCTTGATATGGCCCATTTTCGTTCTTCCCAACCTTACCTCACGGGGTAGCCGCTCGTCTCCCGCATATGCATCATGGTCTTATGCCGGATAGGAATGTCGCTAAAGCAAGGCGACGCAACGGTGCTAAATCTAGCATCTTGGGCATCTCAATCTGAGATTGTCAGGGTGACGAAGCGCCTAATGGATGGGTTGACGTTGCAGTCAGAATCCAAAGGAAAACCTTTCATCCAGGACCAGTGAGTGGCATCGATATCAGCCAGCCCCTGGTACTCTGCATTGCTGGGTTGAATGGCTATATGTGCCAAGAACTATAGATGTGTTGTCGGTTATCCGTACTTTGGCGCCAAATCTCGACATCTTGCAAAGCCAGACTAACTTGGAGCTTGAAACGACACTAGGTACCGTTGCCACATCTCGAAGCCGAGAAAATAGATTCTTGGTTCGAAATCGCAACTATCTTACACCCAGATAAGTATCTAACCATAGACACACCTACTACCTATCTACCTATAGCAACAGGGGTCGCTGATGTTCTGCTCTATTCCGTGACCACCTCATGTGATTCAGTTTACCTTGGGAAACCAGGTAGATCCAGAAGCACCGCCTTCACCGTTGAGTCCAGGTAGTTTCCCAAGATAAACTCTACAGAATACTAGACTTCCTGAGTCAACAGTTGCGTACATGCAGTACAATGCCCGATGTGGGTTCTTCCGTTGTGCAATGATCTTACACGACGGCTGTAGGTGTCAATATCACGGAATTCAGTTCTCCTTCTATCAGACAGATACAGGAGGCAGACGTTCTTAATGATATACGTTGCTCACCACCACCGGGACAATACGTCCAACATCGCCCACCAAGTTCTCTTGTACTTCTTGTCTGCCAACTGCATCAAGGCATCCTTCCCTAAGGGCTCACGGCACCTTCTACGCTCAGAGGGGGGAAGGTTTCGGTCATCAATGTCGTAACAAACGTCAGCATTTATCATGCTGTTGCCCAGAAATCACCTCAGAGAAGCCCATTCTTGCCCTCCAGCTCAACGGTCAAAAAAACCACCTTCCGCAACACATGGTCTTTATCCGGGCAGGTAGGTCCTTACCTTCCTCGTTAGGTAGATTCGTAGGTCAGTTGGAAGGTCCTGCCACCGCCTCAGTTGTACGAAAACATCCGTACCTACCTCAGTAACCAAGGACCTGCCGTTGATCCAGCGCCGCGCCTTCCTTCCTTGACTTTGCTCACCCAATTGACCGGGTACCATGGAAGGCATTCCTCGAAGAGCCCCGCCCCTTCCTGGTCGTTCATGAACAACATCCTTCCAACCCGATCCCCCAGGTTGAGAGAACTTCATCTCTTCATCTTCCACCACACCGCTGCGGCATTGCCCCCAAAACACTCCTGTCCGAATCATCACCAACCCTTCCTTTCAACAAGCCGCGATGGCAGCCTTTCCGGGCTCCGAACCTGGAAGGGCTCCCACCCCCCTGATCCCTCTGAGTTCTCCAAGACTGGGTGCCGACGACCGAGAAATCGAGGAGCTCTTGCCGGAAAACATGGACACTCGGGCGTCTGATGAGACTACGGCCTATATGCAGTCTGAGCCAAAGAAGCTTTCTTTCGTCCCAGAGGACCTATCCGAGTCAGCACTTGCCGAGGGCTTCACCTGGTCCATGAGGCCACCACCTCGCCCAGGGCAGTACTGTGAGCGTCCCAACCAAACACCAGTACCTCAGCTCTGGTCGTTTTTTCCTCCAGACACTACGGCATCCCCGGGCGTCCCGTCGAGTCCAAAGGAGGATTCTAGTGCATCCTCTCGGCAACCGGTTCCTGGTTCTGCCAATCTGCCCGAGCCAGACCTTCAAGACAAGCCTGCTTCGTTGACCAGGATTCAGCATTCCACCCTGCAGAGTCCAGCAGCTCCCAGAGCAACGGAACCCATTCAGCATGCAACAAAGCAACCCCAGTCTTTTCGACGTCTGTCCCAGTTGGCGCCTGGATCACCTCTGCTCCGTCCTAACAACTCGCAATTGCACCCTGTTGACGTGGGCTCCTCCATGGCAATTCCAAGGGCAGAGGATCCGGGACGTCCCCTTGCATCTTCCAAGTCACTACCTTTCCAGCGCACCTTTGATCCTAATTCTGGGTCTCCTAAGCCTGCTCTGGATGGCTTGCAACTACATCACAACGCCTTTAAGGCTGAAGCTAGGTCTCCTGGACCTGTCCCGAGTCGCTTGCAACATCAGCAGATCTTTGAAGCCGAGTCTGGACCTGCTACAAGTCACTTTCAACGACATCAGCACGTCGTTGAAGCCGATTCTGCGTCTCCTGGACCTGCTCCAAGTCAATTTCAACGACATCAGCACGTCTTCGAGGCGGAGTCCGAGTCTGGGTCTCGTAGGCCTACTCTGAGTGGCTTGCAAAGACATCAGAAAATCCTTGAGGCCAAGTCTGGGTCTCCTAATCCTACACTGAGTGGCTTTCAACGGCTTCAGTGTACCTTCGAGGCCGAGTCTAAGTCTCCTAACCCTACTCCGAGTGGCTTGCAACGGCATCCTACAAACCCAGCTACGGGGAACAGGGCAATGTCGGTGGCACCAAAACCTCTTCCTAGCCCTTCCAGGAGAGCTACCACAGGCCTCGAAAGTCCTAGTGCAGGAAAGGCCAAGGCTTCTTCTACGAGACGGAACAAGAGTATGTTCTCTTTAGCCACAGCCAACTTTCTGCGCGACTAACATGCCCTGAGAAGCCTCCTCGGAACTATCCCACCTGGATCACGCCAGTTGCGCCGTCAACCAAAGCTCACAATCTAGTTTTTGTGGCGATTTAGAATGGCCTGTTCCTCAAACCCCAAGATCTTCCCGTCGTCGACCCCATGACAGCCTCAGTCGTATCCCCAACCGGCACCTGTCAAGCTCCCGCCAGTCTGAGAGGACGCCAAGACATAATAGCAGACCCCATTCTAGGACCAGCAACGTCTCGAGAAGAAGATCTGACCATTACAGAAGACTGCCTCGGACGGATCCTGAGCGCAAAAGACAGGCCATGCAAAACGTCGCATACTCTTGGAATGAATGCCTTCAGATCACAGAGGACGAAAAATATGAGGCCAATATGGAAATTGAACGCCTTCATGATGAGATCGACCACGTTGAGGAAAGTCTACGGCATTCTCTGCAACTCTTGTCTGAAAAGGAGTCCCAGGCTCAATTGGCTGAGAACGACACGCAGCGACTAGCAGGCGAGGTGAAATCCCTCCGAGATGAATTGAGCAGCACAAAGCAACATTCGATAGGGCTCAAAGACAAGTTCGGTCTGTACAAGACTAAACTAAACGAAGCTATCGACGAGCAGCAGGACTTGTATCACCAAGTCAAGGATTCCCATAAAGGGGCTTTGGAGCAGCTCCAAAGGGATGAGCGCATTCGCGACGACAAGGCAAAGGCCATTGATGAAGCGCTCCGAAACAGCCTCGAGAAGAGGCAAAAGCTGAAGCAAGGCTTCGAGGAGTTTCGAGCGAATGCAGAACAAGAGAAGCAAAAGAGTGAGCACTCCCATCCCAGTTTCAGCGCAGTTTATCCTAACAACGCTCCAGAGGATCTTATGATCGTTCAGCTCGAGAACATCGTGTCGCTTCAGGAAACCCAACTACAGGGTGAACGAAAATCCGTAGCTGACCTGCGCCGCCAGATCGACGAACAAGAAAGTCTTCAAAAGGCGTTGGGAAATGTGAAGCGCGAAGTTGCCTCCTTGGCGGATTCTGTTTTGCTGCAGGGGGCCCAAAGCGAGACGCAGAGTAACTTGACAAGCCGAGTCTCCTCAAAGTAAGATCCAGTCATCCAGTCTTGAATTATAGACTCTACTAACGGCATAAAAGGCTTGATCGAATCATCGACCACCTCGAAAACTCCGAAGAGACCAAAGTTTCGGTCGCCGACTTGGAGAGTGTGGCCGAGGAATTGGAAACGAATATTGTGTCAAAGTACAAGCGCCTGGCCCTTTTATGCAAGTGGCATACTAATCTAGTTTCTCAGACTCTCGCAAAACAACTCGGAAGATCGTCTAGAGCAGATGGACCAGCAGTTAAGAATCCTCACCTTCACTAGCTCGAGGACGGAACAAACAATTGAGCGGACGGTACATAACCTCGAAAAACTCGTCACCCAGAAACTCCACGAACGAGAAGCAGCGATCGTGGAAATGCAAGAGAGACTTTTCCGGGTTACCGGAGAGTACGCCACAAAGTTCGATTCAATTGAATCTATCATCAAGGAAGGCAATCAAGGGGCTGGCACGCACTTGAGGAGCACCATCGAGGGGATTCGGAAGTCTCTTGAGGAAGGATTCCGGAAAGAGAAGGAGAGGTCGGAAAGAGACCTATACAAATCTCGGGCTATCCAGGATGCTCTTGAAACTCAGCTAAACGAAATCAGGACCCGGTTAGCAGAACCGATTCCAAACGAGATGACCTCAAGACTCCTCCGCGAGGCCTTGACCAACGAGCAGCAGAAGACAATGGACCTCGAGGGCAAGCTCACCAAACTTCAGGATGACGCTACAATTGCCGAGGGGCTGCGCGACAGATGGAATCGGGACATCCAGACCATCGACAAGTTAAGAGATCAGCTCAAAAGCCTGAGTGAGCGGGTGCCTCACCTCGAAAACGTTGAGGCGCAAGTCAAAGAGATGACGAATGTCAGCCAGATGATGAAGTCCACTGCGTCCTATTTGACAGAGGAACGCACTTGGGTGAATCAGGAACTCGATGCCAGAGCCCGCCCGAAGCTCACTGAAGCGACCCCGGCTGAGATGGAACAATTCACTATTGGAAGACTGGGGACACTGACAAAAAAATCTGCGGTTCAAAGAAAGGGGAAAGCTAAAGCGAAGGAACCCCTGAAAGCCCCAGCTCTAACGGACTATCCACATGCGTTTGTAAATCCTCCGCCTTCAACCGTGCCCGACCCTCGCAGGGTTGTCGTCAACAGTCCTGCAGTAGATGTGGCTGTCTCTTGTCCCCCACCATCGGTTTCACAAGAACAGCATCGTCGTCGAGACGGCGCGGAGCCACGACCGATCCTTAGGCCTTCTCCGCTAGGAGACTTGGAGTTGCCTAAGAGATTACCGGAACATACTCAACACAACCGGCCTGCCGCTTCCAAGCGCTCTCGATTGTCAGGGGCTGAGGCCATCGAGCAGATCAGGGCCAACATGATCAAGCCTAAACCGCCGCCAAGCCCGGGCTGGAAGCCACTGACCATCCAAGAATACGAAAGGGAAATGCGGGAAAAGGCCAGTCAGGAAGGCGCTGGCCAGAAGAAAAGGCCAGCTGACTCTAAAGGGAATAACTCGGATCCGCACATGAAGAGATGCAAGATGGAGGATTCCAAACCCCAGCCATCTCAGACGGATAGAAACAGCGCCCGATCCACCAGGCTGTCAATTCCTTTACGAACATACTCACGAAAGAACGGTAACTAGTTTCTTGACCGTCACAAATCCTCGAAAGCCACCAATAAACGATCAGTGGGTCTGAGGATTGGTGCTATTTGGCAAAGAGATATTGATACATTGGAAGGTTTGATGTGGAGGATTAATGCTTGCCGAAGGATCTGCCCTTGAGAATGAGAATGGCAAGACTTCGGTATGATGGCAACGAGAATGACAAGACATCGTTATCATAGTAATGAGAATGGCAAGGCAGCGGTGCGATGGTAATGGGAATGGCAAGGCATCGGGATGATGGTAATGAGTGTGGCAATGAGTGCGGCAATCAGAATGACAATCAGAATAGCAAGATATCAGCATGCTATAGTAACGAGAATAGCAACCAGAATGACAATCAGAATGAAAAGATATCAGTACGAAGACATTTAGCAGTTTCGAAGGGAAGACAAGGACGCCGTCTTATTCAACGAAGGTGCAGCAAGCCCACAACCGACACAACTTGGACAGGGCATGCTGAACAACAGTCGTGAATACAGTTATTCTCAGGTAGTCATCCATTTCCACGTTATGAAGGACGAATATCTGGTTTCTGTTGTACATTTTGCATTCGCATCTCGGGACGATGACGTCCAAGTCCCAAACTCCAATAATGCTCGTTAGTGTTACATAAGGCGCGTATATCGGGGAGAGGAGATTAGGAGTGTTCTCGCTCGTCCAGACAACCGGCCTCCCAATTCCAATTCCCAAGTGTTCGAAATCGTGGTAGTGCTAGGATGGCGCGACGCTCATTTCGTTCGTTTCTTGGTCTCGAGGAATAACACCTTCTTGCGGACTATATTTTTTTGAGACAAGCTAGATCAGCAAGAGCATTCGTATGGATGCAGCCGCAGAATTCGCGTACCGATTGGATCGTATTTTAACATGCTCATCATAGGAGACGTTCTAGGGCGCTTGAATGTGTAGAAGAAGCCCGTCATGGCCATGGAGATGAGGCGCACATGCACCAGACGAGCCTTGGCTGTGGGAGGAATTGGGTCAGCAACGGATAGATCCTAGATTATCCAGTGGAACAGAGAGCTTACTCTTCTTTGCCATCGTGGGCGAGGTGGTTGGCTCCGATCGATAGACTGGGGGGGGTCTTGTGATGGGCGTTCGTGGTGGTGAGTGGGAAATTTCCGGATGACAGAGGTTCGCGGGTAGGCGGGGAAACGTAACGCCGGTTTTCGGTGAGAACTATATCAACCAATAGGAGACTCTACAGTCAGCATCTCAGATACATATATCCATATCAATGTGCACAACATGACGTTGAGAGGTTGATATTCCGACGATTGCACAACAACAAACGGCCAATTCGCATAAGTTGGGGGTTTAACGGATCTGGTCCAAAACTCGTCGCACGCAGTAGCAAGGCGTGATCACAATTTTGAGTCTAGATCCCTCAGAACCCGGTCTTTACGGGTTATTATGTCGCGAATCGGCGACTTGCCCGCGACAAGCGATGGTATAATTACATAGTAGAACGAACAGGCGGCAGTTGAGATTAACGATGCCTTAGTTGCACACAATCTCGTTCCCTATTCGTAAAGCTCTGCCCCGATATCTACCAGTGGCTGCCAGAGCTGCAGCACGTTTCTGATATCCCCCTCCCCCCCCTTCTCCCCCATCCTTCCCAGGTCTCGTCCTGCTTCCTCTGATCCGTTGAAACGCCCTTTTTTCTTTTTCTTCCTCTGTCCTTCGGCCCCTCCGCGTGACGCCGAGCTCCGTCATACCTACCTATCCTCACCAGCTCTTGTTATCACCGCCCGCTACGACACGACACACACCCGCCCGTTCTGTAAGAGGCTCTTCCCCCCTCCTCCTCAACCCCCCGGCATCGGATCTGCAGAGCTTGCAGCAATTGAGCTTAACCCCAAGGCCGCCCCCACAGGACGAGGCAAGACGAGACCAGACGGGACACAACGGACCCCTTTATTTACGGCGAAGACGGAGAAGAAACCGGGCCAAGCTTTTTATTTTATTTTTGCCCAAGCTCCTTGGACCCTTCACCGAGAAGTCTATTTGATATCACTTTTCTCATTGAAAGAGTGCCCCCTCGAGAGCTCTCTGAGTTGTCCACAGGTCCAGATCCTTCGACCAAGAAAAACGTCCTCCTCTCCCTCCAACCCTCCAACCCTCCTCACCGCCCTCCAATTCCACATCTCGCCCTCCTCGGTCGGACCTTTTCGCCTCAAGTACGGAGATACGTGACCTACCCGGCATGTTGGCGCGTCGCAACCCCGCATCATCAGCCGTCCTCGACCAGGCTGTGCGATGCCAGCCGCCATTGAGGTTCTCGACGTTGCCGGCGGGTAGCAGCAGCAGCATATACAGACGCAACGGCGAGCAGCGATGGACAAGTCATTGGCGAGGCCCCACTGCCACAGGTACGTTTTGTGTGTGTGCGGATGTGTGTGAGTGAGAGAGTGTGTGAGAGAGAGATTACCGACCGCGCTGGGTTGAGGTGGTGGTGTCTACCTAGAGAGAATGGACGAGAGAGAAGTGAATTGCCGGTTCTCGTACACCATCCATCAAGGGCGGTTGCGATATGGGCGATACATACGCCTCTCCGTCTGCACCTCTTTCTGTATGGCCGGGCCGGTCCCGACAATGCGGGTGAGAGAAGAGAGAGAGAGTGTGTGTGTGTGTGTGAGTGAGAGAGGGATGGATGGAGCATCGGCAACCCATTGTCCGAGAAGCAAGATGAGAGAGAGAGGGGCGATTCGGAGAGAGAGACGGAGTTCCAGTCTACCGAGACGGCGCGATCTCGCCTCATCACGCCGCACGCAAATCTCGACCAGCAAGCAGCCAGCCAAACGTTCCATTGGATCTCTTATTTTTCCTTCTGTCAAGGCCCCCTTCCTGCTGCACGCCTTTTCTACGCTGCTGCACGCATGCTGCATTGGTAGTACATAGCACAAGGTCCCCCCATCTCTAGCTCGCATCTCTTTCCCCCCCCCCTCCCCTCTTCGCCCCTCCTCTT
>JABFFI010001108.1:0-14934 GCA_013623725.1 Fusarium robinianum | reverse complement strand
ACACGCGTATATACGGTTGGAACTTTTGATGAATGGAGTAGAACTTGGATTCCCCAGTGATGACGAGAGAGTCTTTGCGATTTCTCTATTCGCAGTAGATTATGTATGCCTGGGCCCATTTCTTTGACACAAGAAAGCCTCAACCTCTTTGATGCTTGGAGGTTGAGCAATTGTGTATGTGGTGTGTCACGTGACGGGGTTGATGAAGCAAGAGTGAACAGATAGACATCAATCAGTGAATAGTGAATAACCCTCGAGTTATCCGTATTCAGCGAGGAGAGAAGCTGTTGTTGGTTATCATTGAGCATGTAAATTATTTACTTTAATCAGGATCGATACGTTAAGAAAACATCACCAATTACTTCACAGCCTCTTCGCCCCCTTCC
Organism: Fusarium robinianum; assembly: GCA_013623725.1. Classification (NCBI taxonomy): domain Eukaryota; kingdom Fungi; phylum Ascomycota; class Sordariomycetes; order Hypocreales; family Nectriaceae; genus Fusarium; species Fusarium robinianum. The sequence goes on along the minus strand of JABFFI010001108.1, from coordinate 14,548 downwards.
CTCTCCGGGTTCTTCTCTCACCGCAAGATGTCATGCATCCCATACATAGAAACGATAGGACAAATATTCTGTAGTTGAAATTGGATGAACAGATTATTGCACAAAAGCAAAGAAAGGAGACAGTGTCCCATTAATCGATCCTCCCGTCTTTGAAGAACTTGTCCCCCCCCTTCCCTTCTTCCAAAAAGCAAGACGGCAGCAAGCAAGCCTTGGAGAAACATGGGGAGATGTTCAGATCAGATGCCCTCTCGGCCCCGTTTTTCTTTTTTAGTCTGGAGCTAGATGAGTTGTCAGGTCCGTGAATCTCGCCTAACCCGGCTTCCGCAAGATTGGCGTCTCATGCGCACATAGGTATCGGCAGATGGAACCATGATGGAATTTTTTGAGGGGCCGCCCTTGCTAGTGATGGATGCTGTGGGATTTCCTTGTTTCCTTTTTCCTCGTTGGTGTTAACCTCTTTTTTTTCAATCTGCTATTACTATAGAGTAGGTACATGGGGGTAATGATACTCGTTTCGCTTGAGAAGGGGGGAGGTGAGGAGGGTCGGTTGGCCCAGACCAGGCCGAGGCCCGGGTGTCGTTGAATGTGGTTGACGGCTGGAGATACGGGCGAATAGCTTCGAAGAGCGTGTTCGATGTGGACACCCAGTTTGATTGGGAGGGAGGGGAGGGGAAAGCATTTGCACGGGACAGTTTTACGCAACGGCCGTTGGAAATGCGGCCCATGATGTCAGGAAGAGAGAGACTTGGTAGTTATGGGGACCGTGAAAAAAGAGCCGAAGGACACCAGACACACGAGAAAAACGCGACCCGAACTGACGATGAGACTTGTTGTCGGTCGGGTCAACATAGGCCAGGCCCGGCCAGACCAGACCAGGTCAATCAGGTCTTGGTGGCGAGTACGTACGGGGTCACCTTGTCGGAGACCAGAAGAAGGTCGGCCAAATGAAATGGGCCGCTGTTTGGGTTGGTTTCCCGTCATTCCTGTAGTTTTGAAGAGTTGTGTAAAAGGAGGAGATGAGGGAAGACGCGTCTTGTTCAAACAAAGAGGACGCGTCGAGGGAACACCGGTTATACAAAGTACATGCATACATACCTAGCTCCGTACATAATGGGCTAGTCTGTTGCAGAAGCTCAAGCTGAATGATGGATGGATGGTGTTTGCAGCTTGCCCGGGATGTGGGCTAATCATGGGTTGGCCTCTTTCTTTTTGACACGAACCATCCATCTCTCTTTGATTTCCCTGGGCATATGGACAACGCATCAGTGAGATCACGGCACACTTACATGATGTATGTACTTCGGATGTACGAATAGGAGGGGAGGGTAGCCTCGATAGCTCATGGTGACGGAACATGGATGGACCCAGCTGAAAGACATTCTTCTTTCTTTTTTTCATCTTTTTTTTTTTTCATATCATACTTTTCTATTGTATTACCATTGAGGGAGTGATTTTCTCTGGTTGTCTCTGAAGACCAAGATATTCATTCAATACTCCTTCAAGGTAGTCTCGTTAAAAGATGCGGAGCAAAGGCGGACAAACTACCATCAACTGCCGAGTCCTGATCGCGCAGGGATCTTCTACGCCCTAGACCAAGAAGAAAGAAAAGAAAAAAAAAAAGTGTTGGCGAAGAACCGACCAGTGCGGGAACCGAGGGCTGAGTGAGATAACCAAGATGATTATCCGCAATCTGGGCAATGCCCGAAATACCAAACGGAGCGCGTCGTCAGAAACGGAGAAAGGAAAAGAGAGAGAGATAGGTACGTACCTCATGGCTGGAATTAAGCCCCCCCGGATCTCTCGGCGCTCCGTTAGCTTAAGCCGCGATTGGCCAAGGTCGCATCAATAGATCCGGGATGATCGCCCCCACCTTCCGGAAGAGGTATTCTCCACAAGTCTTCAGCTCACATCTTGACCACCACTTTGATCCTTCCCTTGCCTTGGGGGAGATGGGCAAGAAGGTTGTTGGCTCTTTCTCTTTGAATTGCGCCACCAATGACTTTGTCAAATTGTCAAAAATACGTAGGTACCTACCTAGGCTGAACAATGGGAAGATGATCCTCACGGAGAACAGCGATCCCATTACATGCAAGGGATGGCCAATTTACAAACTTCTTCTTCATTTTTTTCTTCTTTTTCAATTAACCGACAAATGGCCTCGCTTGAAAGGGGCGTGAACACATCCAATACCTACGTCTCCCAATTATGAACAATCGATGACGATGGCGATGAAAAAGAAATTGTGGGTCAACCAAGTTCACAACGCCGGGTCTTTGCCCTTCCAGGCAGGCACCAGCGTCAGCCGCCGTCAGAGTTCCCAAAGATAAGCTGTACATGATTGGCTCTGGCGCGTCCCCTTCCAAAACAAAAAGAGAAAAAAAAAAGATTGGGAGGCGTCGAAAAAGGACGCGTCTGGAGCTGTCGGGAGACGCGTTCTAACGGTGCCTTAGCTCGCTTTCATTCAGCTTATCCCAAAGCTAAGCCCAGCGGCTAAGGTAGGTAGAAGGCCATGATGTCGGTTGACCTCCAACCATACGGAGTACGGTATCCGTTGACAATCGCGACATGCAGAAACGTTGGAAACAGTTTTCATTTCATTTTTATTTTTATCTTTTTTACGACCCGTTTCTCCATGCCCACTTCGTCGTCACACGGTCTTCTCCTCCTTTGCATCATCATCCCCCCCTTGCCTTGCCGCCTTGCTCTCTCTCTCCAACGGAAGACCTTCTCTTCTTGCCTGCACGGCCCCCAATCACGCCCTTCTGCGGCGGTGCGAGGACGGGCAGTCCGGGCGGGGAAGCCCACTCCGCGGCCGGTTACATTTGTCTTCCGTCCCGGGGGGGGGAGGGGGGTCTTGCTCTCCAGCCCTTGCTTGGGCGCACGATGTGTGTATAACAAGTTGAGACGGCAGCAAGACATGGACAGACAGAGAGAGGGAGCATAAAAACCGAGGATCGGGAGATGGTGAAGCGAGACAGGACATACCCATCGAAGTTATTATAGACACGCGGGAAGAAGAAACGGATCGCTGAGGGGGCCGAGAGTTCCATGCTTTCTGCCATGCAGAAGTGCGTTCCTCATTAACGGCTCAGCTCCCGTCATCGAACGGAGGAGTATTGCCGGCATACTATGCATGGCAGGGACAATACCCGAGACGGTGTTTGCCCGTCACTGTGGCTGGCTGCGTGTCTCCCCAGATGGATGTTCTCGGCGCCCGTCTTTGTCTCTGTTGTACTTCGTATGTAACCTGGGCTGCTGGATGTTCCCCTCATCCGGTCCCGTCAGAGGGGCTCACCTCTTTTGTCGATCGTCACAAGGTAGATCAGGTAGTGTTAGTCGGTAGTAGGAGGAGTAGTAGCTCCAACTAGTCTAGTCCGCATGGGTTGTAGTCGTAGCTTTGTGGAACGAAACTGCCGAACCAACAGAGTTGAGACTATGTCAAACTCCGATGGACTATCGCAGCGTTCCATCTGCGCAAGGTACGCTTCCCTCTGTGCAATGCGTCTCAGGCCATCGAGTCCGAACTCCGAAGGGAGGGGGGAACAAGCAGCAAGACAACCTACCTACCTACCTACCTACCGAGGAATCAGGTCAGAAAGGAGCCAAGTCAGGTACCACAACGTTTCCACTGGCTCGATGGTCACCTCCACCAGAAATCCTTCCCCCCCCCTATCACGCATCTCTGCTACTCATCCTGCTGCTGCTGATGCCCACTGCTGCTGCGTCCCGTCGTCGTGGACGGAGTACGCAGTACCGAGTGCAACCAACTATAGCTGAGTCCGAGTCTGGGGGTGGCTCGCTAACTCGTTGGCGGTTGTGCCATCCTCGCCGTTCTCAGTGGCAGAGTTGCAGCTTCTGGCGCCACTTTCTTACACGGCTGCCCAACCAGGCAAAACGGAACCAGAGACGGAGCCAACAACGGAGACAACGGAGGGATTGGGAGAGGGGCAGACCGCATGAGGGGAGGGGAGGTGGTTCCAAGGACGTACGTTACGAGGCACAGATCGAGATCGCTCTCCACTATCAACTCCCCCGCCAGTTAAGTGTACAGTATCTCGGGTGTCGAGTTTCTGTGGTGTTCGTGTGTGTGGGTGATGGACCCTCAACACCGTTCGGCTCGGCCGGGGGAGAGGGAGGGAAGGGAGGGAGGAAGAAGAGATATTCATCACCACCACCACCTCGGCCCAAGAGAGAATGGCGTGGCGAGATATTCCATGTAGCACTTCAAAACAAATAACAACGAGGACAAAGAAGACAGCATGATGATCCCATCATCACCCGTCACGGTCGCCTTGAACGCGACCTCGTTTCGCCTCCTCCAAGACAGCCCATCTAGACAAGAGCGAGCTTCTTCTTTGTTCCCCGTCCCGTCCATGGCGACAATAACGGTGTGTATGTACTCATCATGATGGATCCTTTGCCCGTCCCATCCAATCGAAGCTCAATTCGAGCTACGCGCCGCGTCCAGCTGCGAGACCGAATTACCTTTATGTACCTACTACTGCTGCAAGCTTTCACGCTCTTGGCTGGCTGATTGATGCATGTGTACAGGGAGATAGGTACCTAGGTAGGTATTGAGTGCTAAAACCGGCGAGGATACCTAGGTAAAGAAAATGGAACCGCCCGGGCAGCATTGACTGCCTACCTAGGTCCTTCCTACCGTATCTACCTTAGGGAGGTAGGTACCTAATTGCATGTTGACGCGTTCTCCACACACGCCCCCCCTGAACTCTCACACCTTCCTTCCCCCCCTCTTTTCAACACAAGCTCCAATCTCTCTCTCTCTCTCTCCATCCATCATTCTCCTTTCACATCACATCACGCACACTCATTCACCCACCGCACGCTCTTCTCCTCACCCTCCCTTTGGTCGGCGTCGGTGGCTCGGCCCATTCTTCCATTCCCGAAACTCCACACACCTCACACTCTGCCGTATCCTTGACCTGCCTGTGCACGCCCCGCCAAGGAAACAAGCAAGCAAGTTGAAGCTCCGTCCGCATCGTCTCAACGGGAGCTGGTCTAGTTAGTTATCTTTTGGTTCCCTCTTTTCGTCTTCGTCTTGCGTCTTTCAAGTACTCGAGTCGCCTCCCCCCCCTCTCCGCTTGAGACTCGAAACCGACCGAGGCTTACCGAACCGAACGGTTGGGGACAAGAAGAGGCAGAAGAAAAAGAAGACACCGACGGGAAGATAATCTCATCATAACCCAAAAACAGCTCCTCCACGCTTTTCGCCTACATCCGTTGTCCACTCATTGTCGCGCCCGACAAGACAGACCCCGGCTCAGGTCTCCTCTCTCTCTCTCTCCCCCAGAGCCTACCGACCGACCTACCTCTCTCGCTCTTCCGCTCGCTCGTGTCAGCCCCGGGACTCCTCCCACCCAATCCCTGACTCCGCGCTCATCATCCTCCCTGCTCTTTGACCCACTCGGCCTCGCACACAGCGGCCAGCTACCAAGCTTGCACGCCAGAAGACCACTGGACGACCCAAGTATCAGAGGGGATCACAGGGCCCAGTCCCCCCCCCGGTATCCAGCGGTACCAGACACGCCTGCAGCCGCCGCCTACTGGGCCTTTCTTCCCTGCACCGGCCCAATCTTGGGACCTTGGCTGAATCAGTCAATCAACTTGTTCCGCTCTCACTCTCTCTCTCGATCCCGCGCTTCTATCAATTTGTTCGGTCAGTCAATCAATGCATCTCTACCCGCCTGCCACTCACTCCTCCTCAATCTCGAAACCGTAGAGCGAAAGCGGACCTACATCCGTCCACTTTTGGTTGGACCTTCCGCCCGCATTACTCAAACTTTGGCCGCTTTCCCCCTCACACACACTCACTCTCTCTTCTCTTTTGCACTCTCGACCTTCTCGACCTTCTCCTCCATTCTTTCATCATCATTCCGGATTATCTCTGACTCTACTGACTCTCGAATCAAAGTCCATTCACCCCCCTTCTCTCGATTCGACTCACCGCCTTCGCATGACACTCCCACTCTCCAAGCATCGCCATCCCATCGTCGTCCGCTGCCGTGCCCGTAAATAATCGTACTCACCATCTGTCGTCGTGCATTCACGTCCACCGCTCGACCCTCAATCTTTCGACGCGACCCTCTTCTCCGCCCGCTATTTGTGCCGCCTGAATTGCTTCTTCTTGTTCCCGCTCGCCTCGCACCGCCCAAAAAAAAAAATACCTATAACCCAGATACCGGCTCCTTGTCCTATTGAACGCCTCGGTGCACTGTCACGGCAGCCCTGTCATCGCGCCCCACAACTCATTAACAGATTACACGGCCCATCCAGGTGAGCCTTGAGCCTTTTCTCTCCCTCTCTTCCTTGCTGTCATGCACTCTCGTCCCATCAGGCTCTTGCCGATGCCCACCCGATACATCCCGTCTCGTCGTTATCTCCTCATCCATCCCCATCCCCATTTCTATCCTGTCCCCGGCCTTGACTGACTAAACTCCTGTCAGACCTCACGCCTCGGCTCGACCGCATCTCCATTGCCTTGCCATTGAGTCGACCAAACCCTTCCCTGCCTGGCCAGAATGGCCAAACACACGCACTTCTCGGCCTCTGATGAGCCGCTGCAAATCTTTCAGGACGACATATTTGACAGCATTACCCCCATGACCAGTCACGCACCCATGCCGCCCGTTTCCAAACCCAGCCGACGCCCCCTGACGAGCTCAAACTCCAACGCTGTCTTCAACCCTCCCTCCGTTTCGCACACCACATATCCCCCATACAAGCCGCGACCGGCATCCTCGTCCCATGCTGCCCTGGCCTCGTCTCACGGGAGTAAGCTGAACATGGTCGCCATGGCTCCTCCTTCCAGCAGAGGCCATGGTTCAGACTCGCTGCACAAGAAGCCGTATCTATCCAAGTTCAAGACAGGATCTCAAAGGATTTCCATGGAAAACCCATTCGACTACCAAAAGGAGAATTTCCACCCCCAAATATTCCCGGCACCAGCTGCCGTTAACTTCCCGGCCGAGACTTACTATCACAAGCCCAACGGCAAGCGAGGGCTGATGGACGCCGCACCTATCAAGGACTCGAGGCCGTCCAAGAAGGCAAGATCTGAGCGCTCCTCCGCCGCCGCCGCCGCAGTTCCCTCGACCGCAGCCCCTCGATCCAACGCCTTCCCTCCCCTCATCGACGATGGCACAAAGCCTCCCCACAGCTACGCCCAGCTGATTGGGATGGCCATCCTTCGATCCCCGAAGCAGCGGCTCACTCTCGCTCAGATCTACAAATGGATCAGCGACAACTACTCGTTTTACAACCCCACTGATGCTGGCTGGCAGAATAGCATCCGTCACAATCTAAGTCTCCACAAGAACTTCATCAAGATTGAGCGGCCCAAGGACGACCCGGGCAAGGGAAATTATTGGGGTATCGAACCAGGCACCGAGTCTCAATTCCTGAAGGAGAAGCCGACACGGAAATCTGCCGCCACGGCCGAAAACCTGCCAGTCATGTCGACCCGTCTCGAACCCTCTCGCCCTGCCCCGGCTCCCATTCAAGAGCCCACGCTTCCGCCTCCGGTGCCCGTGAGCCAGGCCGCTCTCCCTCCCCTCCCTACATCGCAGGCCACCATGTCGATGCCCGTTGAGCTCTCGTCAGATGCCACCATTCCTATCTCTGACAGCATCGGCCCCGAGGACGCTGGTGACAAGACCGGGGAACTCGACCACCTGCTGGACTCCAACATTTACTCTCCCCTGCCAGCTGCCATGCACTCGTCGCCTCCCGTATCTCGGCGCATGGAGCCTCGAAGCAACACTCCTCCCCCTGTCTCTCGCAATCCCGCCTCGTCCATCACTCGATCTCACAAGCGGAAGTTTGCATCTATGGATGATAGTGGCTACATCTCTTCGCTGGAATCCTCTGCCATGAGGCCAAACCAGAAGTCCTTGCTATTGACCTCAGAGGCCGACCGACCCCGGATCAAGCGCGGCCGTGCCGAGGAGGAGATTGCGCGACTTCGCGGCTCATCGCCCTTTAGCCCGACCAAGTCTCGCTTCTACTCGGCTTTCCCGCCTATCTCGTCCTCTCCTCTGCGACATGCACACGAGACACAGATGCTGCCCCCGCTGACGCCCATGGTGAAAATGAAGCCGCCGGCCCGGCCGCCGCCTTCCGTCTCTCCCAACACCAACCTCCGCCTTCATCGGGATAAGGTCCGACACATGCTGCAGTCCCCTCTTCGCCGAGTCACCGGTATCTCGGATGACACGGTCCCATGGAGCCCGGCCTTCAACCTAGACGAGAATGTCTACAACTTTGACTGCGACCTTGGCAACCCTGCCGACTTTGACATCTTCCAGGATCTCACTGGCCTCGAAGATAATGTCTTTTCGACCATGGCCGCAGCCGCCGATGCTGGCTCTCCCATCAAGCGATCGATGAAACGCGCCCGTCTAGATCGGTCCGTCTCGACATCCGCACTGGGCGACATTACAAACTCGACTAGCAAGAAGCCCATTGCTTCGGCGCCCCTGCTCAAGCTCCCTGACCAGGCGCCTGCTTCATTCCTAGATACCCCTAGCAAGGCCTTTGAGGGTCTGAGCTCGCCATCTAAGATGTTCCAGCAGTCCCCCCTCAGGAACCAGTCGCCATCCAAGTTCTCGGCCGTGCTAGAGCTTCCAACGGAAGACAACTGGCCCGGATTGTTGGATTCGGTCGATTTCATGGCCAACGATCACACTAATGTTGCGGATTTCTCTGGCCTCGACATCCTCAAGGGCTTCGAAAAGATTGGATCTGGATCGCAAAACAGCAACAACCACAACAACAATAACAACACCAAGGGCAATAGGCATGGCCTAGGCCGAAGCTACTCTACCAACTTTTAAGCGGAAAGTGAGCGTGTGGTAGAGACTACGAATTACAGCCTAATTACGACATTAATGACTTGACGAAGGAACAAAAAAAATACGCCGATTTCCTCGAAAAGGATGACCATGGTCTCCTGCCTCTATGGCTTGCAGACGTTGGGAATTTTGTCCGATTGGACTAGAAGGGGGAGGCCCGGTAACATGCTGGGCTCTCGGATAGCTTCGCGGCTGGCAGTTGACGATGATGATGATTTCGGGCGCGGACGCTCGCAAGGCTCGGGATACTGGATGGTCATTTGGGAATCTTTGCTTGATTGCATTATGTCTTGTTTACTTTGTACATGTTTGGCTGTTCGGAGTTTGGATTCTCTCGCAAGAGGTTGTGTACCTTGCTCAGTCAGACCTCTGGGTGTGTTGTTACTTGTTTGCTCTCGTCGAGCTGTGTTTCGGTTTCATTGTGTGTGTGTGAGAGTCAGGAAAGGGAAACGGTTTAGGTCAACTCGACGCGACAGCGTCCTATCTTTATGTCTGTCATTATACTTTGAGTGCAGTAACGATAATTTCATCTGTTTATCAATTGAGCTTGTATCCATCCTGTGACTCTTTTTTGTCACGACAGCTAATCGCAGTAAATGTCATCGAGACGAGTCGTTGATCCGCGTCCGAAGATGGAAGATCAAGGATAATGAGGCTTTGCTTCTTGAGTCAAATTCCTCACATATCCAGAGCAATGGATCAGGCATGGCTGCCGGCGGCACCCCTGGAGGGAGTGTTCACTGAAAGACACGCAGTTGAGACATGGGAACTGGGTATCTATTGCCAATCAATCATTTCCCTTGTGATACCAATCCTCAACGCCTGAAATGCGCCCCTATTCGTTAAAAATATCGTCTATACCAACTATTCATTACATTTCCCTTCCCCTTGGCATTTCATCGTCATCTCTAACTACGGACACCCGAGGTCCGTCCTATCATAACTAGACCTCGAGAAAGAGACGATGGATGGGGGGGGGTCAAGGACGCATATGGACGACTTCCTGGTTTCTCAACCACCTGTCCGTCCGTCCGTCCGTCCGTGCTGCCAGCGTGGGCTAGTAGATCCGCATGCGTGTAGCCCAGCTCGTCTCCTTCTGGTCAAGAGTTATCTTGTAAGGGAACGGGTTGGTGCCCTGTGTAGTGATGGGCGGGATGTGGTCCTTGTGCGTGTTTGCGAACGTGACTATCTTCATGGCCGTCGTGTGGAGTGTCTGCTCCATGGCGCGTCGGACTTTTGCTCGCTCTGTGATATTTGCGCAAGGTGTGTGTTAGTCCTAGGGGGGCATGTGGGTGGGAGGGAGCATCGCCCTCGTCGCCGCCATACGTACCGCTCTCCGTCCTCGGCTCCGCGACGGTCACCTTTACCGTCCAGCACTCCCAGCATACTTCCTCGTCGCCCCGGGACAGCCATGCCTTGCGTCGGCGCTTCTCGAAGAACTGCACCACGAGCTGTCCCCTGCCGCCTCCCGCGGTCCCGGTGTTGGCGGCGCTAGCCCCCGCGGTGCGCTGGGCGTCGAGTTGGCGCTCTAGGGCTGCGACGCGCTGCTCGATCATGGTCTCGAGCTCATCGTCGTCGACGTAGGGGAGGGTCAGATCGAGGACCTCGCGGGTCTGGGGGACGAGGGCGGGGAAGAAGCGATGGAAGAAGATGGCGTGTAGGATTCCTATGGTTTTCGAAAAGTATTAGCCATGCGTTTTCTGTCCGGGGAGGGGCTTTTCACAGCACTGCGAGCCGCGAATGGCGCAACGGGGACTTGTGTGTCGTCGTTGAGGCTATCGCGGGGCGGGGTGTGTGTGTGACTATAGGGTAGGCGAACCTGTGACGACGTCGCGGACTGATCGCGGGTCTGCAAAGACGTCTAGTATAAACTCTGGGGGATCTTGATGGTCCATTTTTTGCGATGTATCGTGAGGTCTGTTCTGCGCTATGATCATTATGTTTGTTCTCTCTATGCGGTGGAATTACAAGAATAATGATAGTAAATCGTTAAAGTGGGTGAGGAATTATGGCGGTTGGTTGAGCCTCTCTCATCGAAAAAGGGAGAAAAATGACCAACGTCACAGCTGACGGGGGGCAAGCGGTACGTAACCAAGTTGGGATTAGTGGGTGGGTGTATGTAAGTGCGTACCCGGAAGCCACTGATAAAGCGATAAGAGGAACAAGCCACAGTGAATAGGTACCTATCACCTACCTAGCCACACCTTTCATGATCCATCACATCACGTCCGTCCTTTCCAACCCCAGAAGCCGGGGCCGAGGTACATACATTGCTAACACCCCAGATTCAAAACCCATCACTGAGCAAATCACCAATAAAAAAACCACCACATCACCCAGCAAGGGTCCTCACGCGTCCATCTCGCCAACTCCCGACGGCAGCACCTCGTCCCAAAAGCAAGCTCGGCCTGCTCCCCGGTGCGCGCGCTCTCTACAATCGAAACCGAGATCCCCTCCTCCCCCATCAACCCCTACCCAAATGGGCAATTAGCAACGAACTACACAACCTCAAAGCCATGTTCTTGTCCACCCGGCGCTGGTTCCGCAATAACCGGACGCCCATCGCCATCGGCTTCGGTGTCATTGGCGCCGGATACGTCGCGACACAGTACATCATCTCCAAGATCAATGATGCGCGAGAGCGTATGAGTAGCGATCGCATCGCTAAGGAGAAGTGAGTCCCCAGCTACAATCCATCGTCTACCACTGGATGGCATCAACCGACCCCCCCCTACCGCATCACTTCTCCGCGTCACCCCTCCGCGTCTTCAATGCCCTCCCCGACTGACAGCCATGCCACAGCTTGCGTCGCCGCTTCGAGCAGAATCAAGAGGACTGTACATTTACCGTACTGGCCCTCCTCCCGTCCGCGACGACGGCTATCCTGGAGGCCATGAACACAGAACAAATCACGCTCGAGATTCAACAGATGAAAGCCACCAAGGCCATCAAGAATGGCCTCGCCGAGTCCACGACTCCCCCGAGTATCGCCGACACCACACTGACCGAGGAAGATGGGAGAAGCATGGTGAGTATGCAGAGCATGCAGAGTGACAGCGGCGTCCATGCCAGCCAGATCGCAGGGCCGTCGCCCTTCAATGCCGGAGGAGATGGAGGCCAACAAGACGGAGCTCCTGTTATTCCCAAGCTGCGCAAGACCAAGAGACAATTATGGGACGATGTGACCATCAGTGGTGAGTGAACATCATCTAGCCATGTTACCCGGAACCGGCAGAGCTCTGACACATCACCTACAGCCGTGACGAGGTCGTTCACCCTTATCTACACGCTCGCACTGCTGACAATGCTCACGCGTCTCCAACTCAACCTCCTCGGTAGACGGAGCTATCTCTCCAGCGTAGTGGCACTGGCCACGGGCGGCCAGCATGGAACCATCAGTCTGGAGAACAACGACGACGACAACCTGGAGCAGACCTACGGGACTGACTTCGACACGAACCGCAAGTACCTCACCTTTAGCTGGTGGTTGCTCAATAGGGGTTGGGTGGACCTCATGCAACAAGTGGAGAGTGCAGTGCGAACCGTGTTCGGTAGCCTGAGCCCTAGGGACCTTTTGAGCTTCGAGAGGTTCTCGGACCTGACGATGGAGGTGAGGAAGCTTGTGGAGGGTGCGACGGCCGAGGAGCGCCGCCAGGCAGACTGGCTCAAGTTCCTCCTCCCGCCCATTCACATGGAGGACGACGTTATCCGGGAATCAGGCATCCTAGAAGACGCGCCCCCGCAAACAGAGCAGGTTGCGGCGGCGTCACCGGCCATCCTGAGGCGTCTCCTGGACGAGACGGCTGACCTCATTGAGTCACCTTCGTTCTGCCACGTCCTCACCCTCATGCTCGATGCAGGCTTCTCCTTCCTGGTCGACAACAAGCTCGCCACTTCTGCATTCCAGCTCCCCGCTACCAGCGGCATCGTCCCCCCCGAGCTCAAGGACCAGCAGCGCTCCAAGGTGATCCTGCTGCCCAAGATCTTGTCGGTGCTGACACGCCAGGCCCACGTCATCGGCAACGGCATGCCCAACGAGTACCTGCAGGAGATGGAGGCGGTACGGGACCTCGAGGCCTTCGCCGCCGTCGTCTACTCAAGTAACTGGGAGATGGAGATGCGGGACGACGGGCTGATGGCGAGTGCTATCGACCTTGGCGCGTCTACGAGCGGCGGCGAGAGGTCGTCAGTGGGCCCGGGCGAGTCGAGCGTCGTGGTCGTGGATTCCCAGGGCGGATTCGAGAAGGTTGGTGGATTCGAGAGTGCCTGGGAGAGGGCCGTCGAGACCAAGTAATGAAGCGGCAAAGCAAATCGGGCATCTGTAAATCAAACGCGGTTGGTGTCATGTCGGGACTGGGACGGGGCATGGAGGGTTCCAATAAACAACCTAGCATAAGGGTCGGATAGGGATACACTGGATCAGTCACAAGCAATTTCAAGTACAAAGTGTCATGATAGAGAAGCGGAGATAGGGCATGTCGGGCAGGTTTTGGGGAAAGATGAGTGTTCCCCGTGTAACATTTGTGGGCCGGAAATCGGCGTTGGGTATAGTCTCTCCTGGCCATTCACTCTTCCTCCTTGCTTGACCAGGTTCGTGAAGCTCCCCTTTCCCACTCCTCGACGCCGGACGCGCAGGGTACTGCTCTCTGGGCCCAGCCCCATCTGTCCTCGTTGCGTTGCGATGATGCGGGTTTCTGGCTCGTGGAAGTCGCAAGTCGATGATTAAGGGGGCGCCACTTTGGCCACAAGTGTCCGACTGTGAGGACGGGAGTTGCTAAATCCTATGGAAGTGGCAGCCCCTGATGCATTTGTATTCGGAGAAGATGGAACCTCTCCTCGAGGCGGTGTCCTCGGACTAGCTCCTTGATCTTCGTGGGCGTTCCTTTGCTGTAGCTTTCTGTCCTTGACGGCCGGTGCTCACATAAGGCCCCTGATGAACTGATCTAAGCCGAGCTCAAAGAAATCGTTCTTGACGCCCTCTCCGTTCTTGTGCTCAACCGGCGCGAGGGGATTCTTCACTACTACATGACAGCATGCTCTGTTAGTTACTGATCTGCGTGATACAACACGTCCTTCACCTCCTTAGAGGCGATTGACGTACCATACTCAACCCAGAGGTTAATGTAAATCTGGTGCAATACGTTGCGCATGCTCAGGGTTGTCGTGTCGGTGAGGAGGACAAAGCGCAAGTTGGCGGGCGTTTCGTAAAAGTGTAGTTTGTACTGGGCGGTGCGGTAACTGATGAAGGCGTCGTCGTCGCCGCCGAGCTTACGGGCCATGTTTCGAAGAGAGAATACGGTACCAAAGAGGAGCTTCGCATCGTCAGAGGCAGTCGAGGCGGCAGATCTGGTGGTGTTGCTGGTGCTCTTGGGCGCGTCGGGGTTGGCTGTGGCGGTAGGAGGAGGAGGGAGCCAAGACTTGGAGTAGATGCACTCGGCTGGAGTGAAAGAAGACGGATTTGTTAGCGATGGGGGAGAACTTGGAGAGCTGGAGGGGCGTTACTGTGCCGGTCGAAGATGTGGAACGAGTAGACGACCATGATGGGCTGTGGTGGTGGTTGGTGGTTAGGGGGGACGTTGCGGGAAGAGGTTGCGCGCTGGATAGAGTGCGGAGTGGCTCGTCTGGAAGATGGCGATGATAGAGGAGGAGGATTGGGAGTAGGTGACCGTGGGTGGGAG